>BHDV01014711.1:236710-282717 GCA_005406045.1 Adoxophyes honmai
TTTAAGGATAATTCAAAACCTACTAGTTAGATCTTAATTATATTAAAATGGGACCAATGGGAAGCCATTTGCTATCAAACACAAAAAGAACGATCGAAATCGGTCCACCCGTTTAGAAGTTCTGAGGTAACATACATAAAAAATTATAAAAAAAAAAAAAAATACAGCCGAATTGAATACCTCCTTTTTTTGAAGTCGGTTAAAAAGGAGTTTAATGTTCAAAAACAAGAGTGCTTAGTAGTAAATACAAACCAGATAGTAAATGTACAATGCAACCATCGCACATTTCACCGCGTCAGCATCAAAATAAATGTAATTATGTACTTTTTAACCGACTTCAAAAAGGATTCGACATATTTTTTTTTTTTTTTTTGTGTGTATGTTACTCGATATCTCGAAAAGCCGTGGACCGATTTTCAAATTTTTTTTTTTTAATCGATAGGGTATAACTCGAAATTGGTCCCATTGGCACGAAACCAGGATCTGATGATGGGATCTTAGAGAAATCGAGGGAACTCTTCAAATTTTATATGGAGATGTACGGCGTTTTCGGTAATTTGTTGATGAAGTCAAGATTTTACATTCAGTAAACAGAATACTTTCAAAATATTGCTAATTTGAAGGAGGTTTTTTTTTGTTTAAAATTATTAATACCTAATTGCTGTTTTAGCGCTCAAGTAACTTATACTTAACTTTAGTCTACGTTTGTACGAGCTCCTCGCTAGTAATCATTATGTATTTACCTTGTAAACTACTGGCCTATGTTGAAAAAAATATGGGTCATCTGAACCACCAGGTGACCCATCTAGAACGATTATAAGAGAATAAAATAATAAGATTCAGCTCTATGCCGTCACTTGTAAGTTGTTCAACTGAGTGCAGGTGAAAATTCAAAAGTACAACCCTCGATTATTTCCCCTTGTCGCATGATTTTTGTACGGCGTTCCGAAATAATGTATTAGAAGCAGTATTGAAATAGTATGAAACTGGTGCCGTATAAAATGGTGAGCCACAAAGTCGGATTACCTTTTTATTTTCCGACTATTTCCAGGGTAAATTTGGTCGCTTGATTTTTTATGGCAACAAAAACAGAAACTCCAGTTACCAGTAGCGTAGCGACCGGCACGCCGCGTCTCTCTGATCTCAAGCAACTCTTTACTAATTTCTGTTTGTAACTAGTTCTTTTTGAGTAGCTCCATGTTCTAAGTAGCCGTGGTAGAACAGCGGTTTGACCTGTGGCCTTTCAAGCAGAGGGTCGTGGGTTCAAACCCCGAGCTCGCACCTCTAAATTTTTCGGAATTTATGTGCGATATCGAATTTGATATTTATCACGAGCTATTCGGTGAAGGAAACATCGTGAGGAAACCTACACACAGCGACAAAGTAATTCAATGTTGTTGTGTGAAGTTCCTAATCAGCAATGGGCCCGCGTGGGAACTATAGCCCAAGCCCTGATACTGAGAGGAGGCTTGTGACCTGCAGTGGGACGTATACGAGTACATGGTGCTCGTGAGCATTGCGAGAGATTTCAACCACGAATTCCAGAGGCTATAAGAAGTAATAAATGTTATATGAACTTAGGTCGAAACACGATTTTTTTAAATATTATTAAGGCACGTTTATACGACATTAGCAATTATTATGTATGAAAATTATAAAAAAAAATCGTGTTTCGACCTAAGTTCATATAACATTTATTACTTCTTATAGCCTCTGGAATTCGTGGTTGAAATCTCTCGCAATGCTCACGAGCACCATGTATAGGCTGGATGATGATTGGATGGTGATAATAGTGTCTACAAAACGTGAAATAGTAATGTCTTTGTCTATGTAGCGTTCGGAGACACTTGTCTTGTATGTTTTATATAAATATACGTATGTATGTATAGTAGGTATAGAAAATGAGAAATAAAAATTACACGTGCGTTGGTCGCATGCATTGTCTCTCTAATAGGGAAACATACAATAGGTATACATGCATCATGCCATTCACGCCTGTGTTCCCAAATGGGGTAGGTAGAGCACACAAAACGTGGCAGACAAAACCATGACTATTACACGCTCCGTAGCCACTTCTAGCATAATTTTCCGGTTTCAATAACAGATGGAAGAGGTATAATAGTGACTGGTTGCTAATCTGGTCGAATAACAATTATACCTTAACCAATATCCTTATGGAATGAATACAAGACGTATCTAACCAGATACGTTGGCTTGCTCAGTCGCCTCTTACGACATCCACGGATGAAATGGGTAGGTATTCTTCTAAACCTGTGTGGTGTCGGGTTAGAATAACACCTCTCCATTTCTTCTTATACTTGCAAATCAAAACCTAAAAAAAGTATGCTAGAAACAGCCCCGACTCTTTAAATAGTCATAGTTTTGCCTATATAGCGTTTCGTGCGCTCTGCCTACCCTATTAGGGAATGCGGGCGCATGTATAAGTAAGAGAACGAGATATAAAATTGGAATGAGCGTTGTAATCGTGCATTATCATTCTAATAGGCCAAAATCGATGGAATAAAATGGTAAGGATAGAACTAAACGCCACTTGTGATGATCTTGGGCTGTTTTAGTACGCCGCTCACGCAGGCTGCGCGCGCAGGCCTAAGGCTCGGTTGACCACATTGAATGACAGTTCGATCCTATACTCGTTTATTTTAGATGATACTTTTAACAGTGAAGTCTTAAATATTTTCAATTAAACCGTTTTTTTTTATAACAAATTTTTCATCTACGGACTCGTGGTCCGTACCTTGATGATTTTAGGATATTTTTTTTATTTTAGCGCTGTGCGCTCCGCGTAAAGACACAACAGTTTTACAATAATGTGCTCTTAAAATTAATTACAACTAGATTTTTTTTTCCTTTTTTTCTTTTCCCTTCCCTCTCCCTTTCCTTTCTTTTCCTTTCTCAAATACATCGTTAATTATGATGACGTTTAAAATAAGAACGTCTGGTTACCCCTGAAATTGCTAAACGTGGCACTGGATTTTTTGAGTTCTTGTGCTCTTCCTCTGCCTATCCCTCTTGGGAATACAGGCGTGAGAATATGTGTAATATGTGTAATATGAACTTTTTTTATGTTTTAAATCTTTTAAATCTGTGTTTTTTTTTCAAACATTTGCACTCGTATTCGAACATTTGCATTTGCATCCTGGACATTCCTGAAAATTTTGACATTTTCGACATTTAAATACAACTTAAGCTGCCTCGGGGCTGCCCTTTTTTAAATTTAGTTTAGTTTTTAAGTTAGTTATATTTATTATTATTATTTCTTCTTTATTGTTTTGTTTTTGTGAATAAATAAAAAGTCACTTCTTTTTATTAACAGAGCTTATAGTAAAATATAATATATAATATAATAATAATAATATTATAAAGTAGGAGAAGTAAAAATAAAACGACACAATTTGTTTATCACTTAAAGAGGTTGTACTTAGATCACAGATGTCTAATTGTGTATGTGAGAGGCATAGAGGACAGACCAACTAGGGAAACAATGATGGCCACCCAGTTCCGCAAACTGTCAGTTTATTTCAACTTACAAACTGTCACAGAAACTGTAAAGAGCCAATAACCATAGAGAAAAAAGCCACTGCGTTACGCGCGATCTTGGGCCGGCCAATAAGAGCACAGCGAACGCCGCCATGCTTTGGCGGAATCGTCTTTGAACAAATTCAATGACATTAGTACACTATAGGTTCTGTCCTCTATGGTGAGAGGTATTTATTTATTTATTGTATTTGTAAGCTTTAATGTTAATTAATGTGTGTAGTACATAATATAATGTATTACAATCAAAACATTTATAAATAATGAAAGTTTCTATTTGTTTCTACCTAAATTGCTGCTCCTCTCAAATGCCCTTCCAATCTCTTTTCCAATTCTCAATTGCCTTCCCTGCTCAAAGATTGGCTGGTAGAGATCTCTTTTGGGATAAGTCCGCCTTTGTACTTTGTAATATTTTTTGCAACCTATCTGTACTTTTTTTGTATAATAGTTTTTTTTACTTTACTTACTTCCCTAATTTAGAGGTCAAAGGAGAATTCGTTGTCACGGAGTCACAATATTTTTCCTTCACACTCCAAGCACGTACCCCACGGCCTCAATCATAGCCCCATGATCCACTGTCAGTCCTCGATGTGCGCGCGCGGCAGCCGCTTGTACCGGCTTTGGGTGTTTCGGCGAATCCTGCGCAGGAAAAAATACTCGCTGCGGAAACTGTTTGGAAAATGAAGTGGGGATTGGCTTGTGTTTTGGTATGTATAATAAAAAATAGTGAACCTTTTGGTACTTTATCCCTACTAAAAGGAACCTTAGATGACTTAAAAAAAAAGTATAAACATTAAAATCGTGTGTTGTCGGGTTTAGAATAACACCTCGCCTCGCGATTTCTTCCGTAAATGTCGTAAATGGGTTTAGGTATATTTTAGGCGACAGGCTAGCAACCTGTCACTATTATGCCTGCCAACTCAAAACCTAAAAATTATGCTAGAAGTAGCCACGACATGTAAATTAGTTTTGGTTTCGTTTTTGTAAAGTTTCGTGTGCTCGGCTACCTCATTTAGGAATATGGGCGTGATTGTATGTGTATGTTTTAAAAATCTGCCATTAAACTCTAGAAATGTATTTTTTATTGAAAAAATGTAAGTCTGTGTATTTTTTGCTGCTTTTGTAATTGAAACAATGTCGTATCCAGTATCTATTTTTAATTGATTAGTTCTGTAAAACGAAGAGATAGTTAGTAAATTTCACGCCTGAAACGCTTCAATAATCTGCATCTTGAAGTGAAGAAAAATACTAATGTTTAAGTACGTGTTTTAAGGGTTCCGTACCCAAAGGGTGAAAACGGGACCTTACTGCTGAAACTCGCTGTCCGTCCGTCCGTCTATCACCAGGCTGTACCTCACGAACCGTGCTAACTAGACTAGTGGACGCTGCGCAGGCGTTAACGAGACGCTGACGTTCGAAAGACGCCACTAACGTTGCGGCGCCGTAACTTAAATGTTGCGTCGGTGCTACGCGGGCGCTAACGAGACTGTGACGCTCGAAAGACGCCACTAACATTGCGGCGCCGTAACTTAAACGTTGGGGCGCCGTTACTTAAACGTTGCGGCGCCGTAACTTAAACGTCGCAGAGACGCTGCGCGGGTGCTCACGAGACTAAGACGCTCAAAAGACGCCGCTAACGTTGCGGCGCCGTAACTTAAACGTTGCGTCGGCGCTACGCGGGCGCTAACGAGATTGTGACGCTCGAAAGACGCCACTAACGTTGCGGCGCCGTAACATAAACGTTTTACGTCGGCGCTGCGCGGGCCTTAATGGCTCGCAAATGGGAGAAATTTTTCGGTTTGTCTTAGGTTTTTAGTTGGCAGGTATAATAGTGACAGGTTGCTAACCTGTCGCCTAAAATATATCTTAACCTATGTCCTTAGTCGCCTCTTACGACATCTACGGAAGAAATGGAGAGGTGTTATTCTAAAGCCGACACCACACGGAATTGTATTATAATTTTTAGCCTAAGCATGTTATTCTAGTATTATTAAATGAATATGGAGGTAAATAAGTTGAAAGTTTCATAATAAAAATATAATTCAATAGTTTTTGCGGGAAAGAGTAAGAGACATCCATCCATTCTTAACACTTTCGAGTTTTTAATATTAACAGGATTAGCAGCTTAGAAAGTGATCAAATCGTAATAAATGACTTCTAATTAATAAAAAAAACGAAATCGGCAAAACATTTTGTCATCTTTCCTCATGATCAAGGTCGATGCTTGACCCTACGGTGGCCACCGCCAAAAAACACGATCGTTGATCATTTAGGTCATTATCATTATTGTATTTACTGTATTATTTACGCCATTGATTGTCACTAGTGTAGACACGCGGCAGTGTGTCAAGCCAAGTTTAAGTAGAAGCACTGTGTGTAATACGAGTATAAGTTACATAATATATGAACCATTTGGAGATATTTCTGAACCCCTCGTAACTCAAAAAATATTTCACTTACGTGTCAAAATTGGCTCGCAAATTGAAATTTTTCAGATACATAGTGTGCTCCCAATTTCAAAAGTAGGTATCTTGTTTGGTTATTTAGATTCTAATGTCCGAAAATCGTCATATTTATCACTGACTGACCTATGGTTCAAAACAGAACTTTAACCCAGTTCCAGGTAACCTAGAAAGTTAAAATTTGGCATGCAGATAGGTAATTAGGTACATAAATAAGTACAATACAATAAATCAGAAACTAGATTTTTTTTTACATTTTATTGTATTTTTTTTCTACATTATGTACATATAACTTATTACCTACTAATAATTTATGTACAAAAAGTACTGATTATTCCATCAAAAATGTGAAATGAGAGCCAAGTTCAATAATTATTATGTTTGCCTCATAGTAAGTGAGATTTAAATGGGTACCAATGCCAAGTTCAATTGTTAGTCCTGAAAATTATTTTTATAACTTAGAATAATATGTTGCAGCCTAAGGTATGACTTAAAGTGGAATAGACTTATCGGACTATTTTATAACTGAATTTTATGCGACTAAATTTGCGAACAGAAACTAGTACACAAACAAAGAAAACTAGTGCTTAAGAGCACAGATCATTTAACATTTGATAGGTCCCTCTACCCATGTATCGTTCTTCTATTGTTCTTGATCATCAATTCAAAATCAAGTGTGTTAGTCACTTACTTAATACTGTATTGTGACATATTTGACGACTGATCGACGTCATTACGTCATACGTCATAATAATGTCCTGCCCAGTGTATTTATAAACGACATAATTATGTAAATCCCGTGTGGTGCCGGGTTAGAATAGCGCCTCCCCCTTTCTTCCCGTGGGTGTCGTAAGAGTCGACTCTGGGAAAGGGTTAGTGTATTGTGGGCGATGGGCTAGCAACCTGCCACTGCAATATCACGTTTAACTATCTGGTTACCCTGAAATTGCTTAACGTGGCACTTGAGTTTTGAATTAATGTGCTCTGCCTACCCCTCTTGGGAATACAGGCGTGAGAATATGTATGTATGTATGTGAAAATTTCAACCTTCTATTTATCACCATTCTTGAGTGAAGTGACAGACGGATGGACGGACGGACCGACAGCGAAGTCTCAGTAATAGGGTCTCATTTTTACTCTTTGGGTACGGAACCCTAAAAACCCCACGTCTTTAATGAGCCTTAATTAGGAGAGTAAATCTCACGCGCTATGATTTTTTGTCCATTTACTGTTCCCAAAAAACAAGTTTCAAGTTCACAGATAATACTATGTTTGTGTCGCTGACCGCTATCTCTTGAACTGGTTCTGTCAACCATTGGAAAGTTATTTTTAAGCTTATTATGCTAAAATCTTTGATTGTTTAATGCAACTTTTATATCCGTTTTATAGTATCCTGATGGGATAATAACTGGATAAAATTTTCACCTTTTAAAAAAGATAGGATTTGATGAAGTTATTATTTGTGGTATCGGGTTTAGTTTTACACCTCTCCATTTCCCCCGAGGATGTCGTAAGTAGCGACAAAAGATATGATTATAATCCTGTCACTGTTGTTTGTTTGTTTGTTTGACTCTTTATTGTATACAACACAAATACATGACACAATTTACTGGAAAACAGCTTTATGCACAAAGGCGAACTTATCCCCGAGGGGATCTCTTCCAGATAACCTTCGGGTGATTGACAGGATAGCTTGATAGAGTAGACACACATACAAAAAAAAGTGAAGTAAACGAGATAAAACCTATTGTACCTTTTCTATCTACGTTTAAACCTAATAGATAGATAGATAGATAGATGTCTTTATTTCGTTTTGAAAATTACATTACATTCGATATGTCAAAACATAACAAATTCACAAAAGGATCGTCCAATAATTAAATAGTAAATAATTAAAACAAATAAAATAAGTAAGAATGAAATGTCAAAATAAATTAAATTAAAAATAATGTAAAATAAAATGTCAAAAATAAATTAATAAAAATAAATAAAAACAAAAAGTAAAACACTGCAAATCACACAATGTGATAATGACATAAGAATTGCATAAAAATTAAAAAATACTGTCAAAATTAAAACCAATATCGTAAAATACGATGTCAATAATAAAATAAAAAATCAAAAATACACAATGTCATTAAATCAATAGTCAATAATAAATATTATGCTAAATGTGGCTACGTTACGTGAAACAGTCATCTCGTGTGCTCTGCCACTCATTAGGGAATACAGGCGTGTTATGTGCGTGTGAGTTTACTTCATTTTGTGAAAAATTAAATGTTTGGCCCAAAAAGTCTAATAATTTACAACATAGCTCCTTAGGCTTTGATTACCAAATGGGTAGACAGGGCACCCGAAACCGAATAGACAAAGGAATAGCTATTTCACGTTTCGTGGCCGCTTCTAGAATATTATTTTAAGTTTTAAAGTTAGGAGGTATAATAGTGGCAGTGAATAATTTAGATACTACTAGTGAAGAAACCTGTCACTACTTGTATCTCTTTCATGTAATGTCAAACCATGGTTTTGGTAAAGTTTCGAGGGCTCTGCCTACGTCGCTTAAAAACACAAGCATGATGTTGGAATATGTATGTGAAGAAAAAGTGAGATTCATTTTAGATTTGGATGTCAAATAACTTATAAGATTTACAAAAAATGTTTCTTAGATCGGTGTCGTGATCATAAAAATATGCAAGAGTTACTTAAGCACCGTATACAATTTCACGTTTATGGAAGTCACGTTTGATTCATTTATAAGTTTATAAGTTAGTGATATAATTCTATCAATGTATTGTATAATGTATACTAGCTTTTGCCCGCAACTTCGTTAAATTAACTTACAGAGCGATGGCAAAAAGGCTACAGACTAGATCCGAACATGTCAAGTTAAGTAGATTTGAGTTAGCCGCAGTTTTTATTATGAGTGAGTTTCTCAGTAGTTTCATGTTGAAAACGTAAAATGTCTAAATTTCAACAAAAGAATAAACAACAACTTTTTAGGGAGACGATTGAAAATTAGTATAAATAATAGCATTTTATCTTCAAAGACACTCAGCTCACGTTATCTATAGATACTTTATTAAAGTTACAGAACAATAATTAAAACAATAAAATTGACTCTTTCCCGAGTAAAAATTTCATTCCAAGTAATATTTCCATTTAGTTGGAAGGCCATCCCATATATTACAGTTTTGGATCTCAGCCAACACGCGAAGAAACTACTTGAAGTTCTAACAAAACGTTTAGCCTTTTACTAACAAAATACAAAGGACGTTAGCTGCTCCAAACCTAGATCTAGAAGGTCCCTTATTTACCTGTCTTGATCCTTGACGCCATTGCCTCGCCTCAGTACCCCGGTCACGTCCACTTGATACTTTATACGAGACCTCGCTGATGTTTATTATTTATTGAGTGTCGTAAGAGGACCAAATTGTTTTTATTTGGACGTGTGTTTGGGAAATTCAATGTTGATGATGGAATAGTTTCGGGATGGTTGGTCGCCGGTTTTCGATGGAGTTTTGGAATGTGTAGTTACGACGGTTAAGAGTTGCTAAGTTATCAGTTTTCATGTAGAAATGTCGAGGAAGTCAATGGATTGCCAGTGTTCTTTTAAGCTCATTGTGGATATTAGAATTATGAGAGGGATATTAAATCCAGAAAATGTTGGGAAACTAGGTACTTTTGCCAAATTTTGGCAGCACCTATGTGAGAATATGTATACCTAGTGGTTAAGAGAATGAAATAAACAACGAGTGCATTTATTTTTATTAGACTTTGCTGATTCGCTACTTAATTCTGGTTGTAGACTTGAATCAATCAGTCTGTACAGCCAAAAAAAAGATATTCGTCTATCCATATTTTTTGGCACTCCGCTATTCCGTGTCAATGGTTGTCCTGTGACATCTTTCTCTTTAGTTTACACGGTTATAACCTAATCGTTTTCCAGTGTTTAGGATGTACGCGCGTTTACTAGACAGGCTCTAAAATCACCTTTATTTCTACTTCAAATAGGCGCCATTATAACCAAACACAAATCTAAATTATATTAAAACCTGTGCCACATTACAGCACTAAAAATATCCATAACAAAGCCACAGATCTTCGCATATTATCCAACGTTACCAAATCACAGCCCGTTCTGGGAGTGGTCAACCCCAAACACGAACACGACACTATTCTTTGTACCCTGTTCATTGCGTGGTTTACTAACCCAACTTAGAGTGTTTTTGCTATGAATCCGTCAATGTTTCTAGAAAAATGAGACAGTAATTTGACTTTGATTCAGTGTCGTCACAGTATTTTCAGTTAAAAAAAAAAAAAAAATCTTACTGATCAGCTTTCATCCAAATGAAACCTTGCTACTCGTAACAACCAACACTATTACAGATACAATGACATTGTCGTCAATCTATTTAAAAAGATGGCCTTGTTGATGTGTAGGAAAAATGACAAAATTAAGTTTGTTCCTTAAGAATGATACTTTTAAGGTTAATGTTGTACAGATAATTAACTCTTACTCCGCGTGTTTGGCTTGCATTTGGCCAGTTTTTTTGTTAGCATGCTTATCTGTCAACTATACCACAGTCGTTTCAATAGACTCAACACAGCAACACACGCTCTATCACCTATCCATTTCTGACGCCTCTAGTCAGACAGTGAGAGGTATAATCTATATCGTGTTTTACCAGGGGAGGCCCTCTCCGTGTTTCAGGTACGCTCCGTCGGCGAGACCTCGTAACTATCTTTTTTTTCGTCTAAACATACTCGGGAATGGCTCTTATCTATGTAGCATTATTATTTATTCTGTGGTAAGTTGGCGACTGTCATGCTAAAGTTACGGCGATAAGTGGGATATAGACCACGCAATGGACTGAGAAGTTGCAGAGGTATCGTTGAGGGTGATATGTGGCCTGGTGAGCTGACGAGGGTCTTGTCAGCGTGTCACGTCGGGGACACGCCGCGGTCAGGAATAGACGTCTGTTTTTGTAGGGATGTAATCATATTAAAAAGATTTATTTTACTTTAACTAAGTAGTTCAATAGTATGCAAACTTATAATTGAATTCTAAACTTAGCGATAGGGTGCGTAGCGTGATTAGAGAGAAGTGTGATCTGAAAGATGGTATTGTAACCAGAATAGAGAAAATCAAGTGGAGCTAGAGAATGGATGAAACACGGGTGTCTAAGCAAATTTCAAAGGGAAACGTGTTAGCGCCCTCAAAGAAGGTAATTTCTGTTCGAAGGGGTAACGCTGCCAGCTTTTTCTGCAGCATGCCACGGGGGCCATTTTAGATTTAATTTATTTTGGATATATTTTTCAATTCACCAAATTAGCGACGTTCTGAGGAGAGACCACATTAGAAGAAGCACCCGAAGCAGTTGAGAGGGTTGAATGTGAATGAAGCGAGATGTCAGAGTAGAAGCGAATGGCTGTTGTCTCTGCCTATGTCGCAGGGAATAGGACGTGATGTTTATAAATGTATGTAAATACACGATTTATCTTCCGTTGATGACGGAAGACGGGGATTGAGGAAACGTTACGGCAGGTGTACCTAATTCTAGTGACAAGCGAGTAAAGCGTCACGATCTATTTGTTTCAAGTGTCCTGTTACCGTTACCGTTATTTATATTAACTCAAAAACACAAAAAAATCACGATTTTTGTATAGGAGTCCTCCCGATATATATTTTTTTGAGTACTAGCTGTTAGCGGCATAAGAAATATAATCATCAGTGAAAATTTTAATAGTCTAACTGTCACGGTTCCTGAGATACAGCCTCGTAACAGACGGACGGACGGAAAGCAGTCTCAGTAATAGAGTCCGTATTTGCTCTTGGGTACGGAACCATAAAAACTCAGTGAAATGCCACATCCCTAGACAGCGGACGGCACGTCACGTCGGCCGTCGGTTTCGGAGATGAACATATTTTTCCTTGTACGTGATTAAGGGAATATTTTTTCTGCACGTAGTCACGTGGCGTGAATATAATTATGGCAATACTGTCGTGTCGTTACGCCACGAGAGCGTTGGTGTTGGTACCCTTTTTCGTAGGATATTTTATTTGACGGGAGCCCCTTGTGTACCATTTTTAGTCATGTCATAAGTAATGTAATATTTTGCTGTAATTATCGTAGGTCACAATTTTTCGACGTGTATGTAAATGTCACTGCAATATCACGTTTAACCGTCTGGTTGCCCTGAAATTGTTAAAAAAATTGTACATGAATTAAGGGTTAATAAAAACAAAATCACGATCGCGTCTTTTGTGTAACGAAAATTACCTATACAAAATGTATGGGTAATTATCGTTACACAAAAGAATGAATTAACTTTTGTTTTTATTAAAGCCCTTAACTATGTACAATTTTTTTGAAACTCACTCGGCACTGGATTTTTGGATCATGTACTCTGCCTACCCCTCTTGGGAATGGAGGCGTGAGAATATGTATGTATATGTATGTAAATGTGAATAAATCCTCTCTAACTCCATTCCAGTCATAAGAGGCGACTAAGCAAATAGGTTTAGATATATTTTAGGTGCCAGGCTAACAACCTGTCAAACTTATACATATTTCTTTAGACATACCTACTAACCTCGTTTTATGGAGTACCGAGTTGGCAAATGATACAATTATTTATACGGTTTGTTTAAGATCAATTTTATTATCAAGGTCATGCATTAGATCACGGAATCTGATAACGAAGCCAAAGGTTGAGAAAATGCTACAAAGTAACAAATGACAACTACAGATACATTTAATATACATACATCAGATAGACTACAGTCTACTCGTAACCACGGTCGCTGTAACGCGGTCGAAACGTCGAGAGGTAACTAAATTCAAATGTGATAAAGTCCCGCGTGCATACTCGTATATGAAATATATGAAAAATGAAATAATTATATGATATGAAAAAGAGTGAGAATCACGAAAGCTTAAAACATTATACATACATCACGCCTGCATTTACAAATAGGATAGAAGCACGCGAAATGCTAAATATTCCAAACTATGACTATTCCATGTCTCGTAGCCAGTTTTAGCACAATTTAAAATTTTAAGTCGAGGTCTAAAGAGTGGTGTTGGGTTAGAATAACACCTCTAAATTTTTTCCGTAAGAGGCGACTAAGGAATTAGATTTAGGGATGCTTTAGGTGACAGTCTAGCAATAGCAACCTTGACAGGTTGCTAAATAGTGACCTATTGAGTCTATTGAATAACTTTTCCTCCTTTAAACCTAAAATAAAATTATGCTGCAAGTGGCTATGTACGTAGCGTGAAATGGTCATAAACATGGTTCTGTTCAAGTCGCGTTTTTTCTGCTCTAACTACCTCATTTGGAAACATATGATTGTATGAATGTATGTCCTTTTTCTCAGCTGCTGCAGCTGTCATCGCAGTGCTGCAGCCGCTCCCTCCCCGAATCCGAGGAGTCAGTTGTCAGCGTCTACACGACCCAGCCCAGCAGCGGGCCCAAAACCGGTGACGTGTACCATCAGATCGCGAACAACATTGCTGAGAGGATCACGTCGCCAATTTACAGGTATTGTTATCATCATTTAAGACCTATAGGAGTCGGTAGTCAGCGTCTACACGACCCAGCCCAGCAGTGGGCTGAAAACCGGAGTGTACCATCAGATCGCGAACAACATTGCTGAGAGGATCACGTCGCCGATTTACAGGTATTGTCATCATCATTTAAGACCTATAGGAGTCCATGGTCAGCGTCCACACGACCCAGCCCAGCAGTGGGCTGAAAACCGGAGTGTACCATCAGATCGCGAACAACATTGCTGAGAGGATCACGTCGCCGATTTACAGGTATTGTCATCATCATTTAAGACCTATAGGAGTCCGTGGTCAGCGTCTACACGACCCAGCCCAGCAGTGGGCTGAAAACCGGAGTGTACCATCAGATCGCAAACAACATTGCTGAGAGGATCACGTCGCCGATTTACAGGTATCGTCATCATCATTTAAGACCTATAGGAGTCCGTGGTCAGCGTCTACACGACCCAGCCCAGCAGTGGGCTGAAAACCGGAGTGTACCATCAGACCGCCAGCAATATTGCTGAGAGGATCACTTCGCCGATTTACAGGTATTGTCATCATCATTTAAGACCTATAGGAGTCTGTGGTCAGCGTCTACACGACCCAGCCCAGCAGTGGGCTGAAAACCGGAGTGTACCATCAGATCGCCAACAACATTGCTGAGAGGATCACGTCGCCAATTTACAGGTATTGTCATCACCATTTAAGACCTATATGAGTCTGTGGTCAGCGTCTACACGACCCAGCCCAGCAGTGGGCTGAAAACCGGAGTGTACCATCAGATCGCGAACAACATTGCTGAGAGGATCACGTTGCCAATTTACAGGTACTGTCATCATCATTTAAGAGCTATAGGAGTCGGTGGTCAGCGTCTACACGACCCAGCCCAGCAGCGGGCTGAAAACCGGAGTGTACCGTCAGATCGCCAACAACATTGCTGAGAGGATCACGTCGCCAATTTACAGGTATTGTGATCATCATTTAAGACCTATAGGAGTCTGTGGTCAGCGTCTACACGACCCAGCCCAGCAGTGGGCAGAAAACCGGAGACGTTTACCATCAGATCGCCAACAACATTGCTGAGAAGATCACGTCGCCGATTTACAGGTATTGTTATCATCATTTAAGACCCATAGGAGTCTGTGGTCAGCGTTTACACGACCCAGCCCAGCAGTGGGATGAAAACCGGAGTGTACTATCAGATCGCGAACAACATTGCTGAGAGGATCACTTCGCCGATTTACTTGCACTACACTTGCTGAACAT
This sequence comes from Adoxophyes honmai, assembly GCA_005406045.1. Lineage (NCBI taxonomy): Eukaryota > Metazoa > Arthropoda > Insecta > Lepidoptera > Tortricidae > Adoxophyes > Adoxophyes honmai. The sequence continues at coordinate 251,547 of BHDV01014711.1, forward strand.
AGTCTCCTTTAGACTTCCATAAGTACTGTTAGAAGCGACCTGCATCCTGCGTCCTACGCGACTCTTATAAGGTCGTCTGTACATTTTTTATGTGAACTTCCTACTGCTTGCTGATCTGTAGTCTCCTTTTGAGCACTTGGATCCATCGGCTATCTGCTATGAGTGTTCAACATTGCGATGCTACGCGATTGACTAAAGGCTGGACTACAAAAATCTCGGCAATATTTTCAGATTCGACCACTTGTTAAAATATTTACAGTCGATTTCCTGCCACCCTAATATACCATAATTATAATCATTTATTTTACAGAAATATACACGGGTTCACTTTTTGTAATCTGTCACTATTACACCTCTTTCATCAATGTGTAAACCTAAAATTATGCTGGGGGCTACGTAACGTGAAAAAGTTTAGTCATGGTTTTGACAATATACATATTTCGTGCGCTCTGCCTACTCCATCTGGGAGTACAGTCGACCAAGAAATTGGTCTACCCCCTAAGGTCGATGTTTGTTTGAATTTCGTGAAACAACAAGGCCAAATTCCCCTTGCCATAATATTATGACAGTGACAATAGCACCCTTATCATATTTTTTTTTTCATTTAAGTACGTCACGTTATGTGTCATGTCAACTTTAGGGATAATAATTATGATCTCACAAAAACATTTGTCAAAAATGGTAGACCACTTTCTTGGTCGACCGTACAAGTGTGATGTATGTATTTTCATTGTAATTATGCAAATCAGTAACTGTTATAAAACTCTCCTTTCAGGTTCTTAGGCTTTGGCAAGAACAAAACCGAACCAGCCACCAAAAGTACCAAAAAACCTTGGGACAAGATCGAATCTTTCGATGAACCTGAAGATGTCACTAAACCTGATTTGAAACCTGTCGAGAACAGTCTAGAAGAAAGAGACGTAGAAGAGCTCTCCGTGGAAGCTTTGCACAAAAATGAGAAGAAGCCAGAAAAGATAACACTCTTCTCAAGTTACTTGCCTTTGGGTAAAATAGAACTCCAAAATGATACGGTGAATGAAGTCGATGATCCTTTTGAATTCGATGACGACGATGATGATGAAGAGAATACGGGCAGAGAAGGTGGCTTCGTTTACTTCCTCGAATTGATTGCTAGTTTCTTCCAGTTAGCTTATGGTGCTTTTGTTGCGCTTTTTAAGCCCAGTACTAATTAGTTGAATGTCGTTTTGTGAATTCTAGTCGGAATTAAGTCAGTATTTTGGTTAGATCTTTTGTTGAGATTCATTCTTCTACATCATCTTATGCTTCTTAAATTAAGAAGAAACAGAACTCTTCATTGCTGTTACCACCCAAACCAAAGATACAACTCGGAAATTTTGTTTTCTCTTCTTTTATTTCTACCGCTTAGTACACAGTGTTAATCTGAACTAAGAACCGTTGTCCCATTACATTTAATCTCTTTCATCATTAGTTGTCTAGTTTTTTCTCAATGATTGCGAAGAAGATACAAATGGTGTTACTAATTGGGTTGGTTATATGGTATTTAATGTTCAAATTATTGATAATGTTGTTAACATTTTCAATAGCTGTTATTTTTGTTATAGGTAACACTTTGCTTTCATATTTTGATTATTTCGTTTATGCATCGTTAAAGTATTCATTTCAAAGTAAATAATAAAGTAAAATGAAGATCGAAGCGAAGTGGTTGTAATTGATATTTAAATTATTATTTCGAATGTCATTTTTTTTTATTATTAACTGTTCCACTAAATCATTAGTAAATATCAAAACCTATTACAGACATAAATTCCGGAAAATTCCGAGGCAAGCCTGGGATTTGAACCCACTCTCTCCAAGGGAGGGCACCGCTCAAACCACAGGATTTATGGTTTTTTATTAACTTTTTACAATGTTATTTACTTATGTCTAATCTATTGAACTGTAGAAACAGTGGAAGCTTAGGTTATCTTTATGAGCTCTAAAATTATTGCACATATTTGGCTGTATACAATCACACAAAGTATAAAACTTAGTCTAGGAATAAATCACTTTTTATTCGCTAGTATATACTTATGTGGACTTTATAATTATTTTTGTTTGTGGCGTAACATTAACCTATTTTATAAATGATAAGGATTTAAGGTTTGTATAGATATAAATAAATGTTTTTAATATTATTTGTTACCATTATAGTGCCATTACAATGACAATATACCCAAAACCAATGTTAATGTATCTTTAAGAGAATTTCATTGTTTTATTTTTGTCCAGTCTTCTCAATTACACGTAATTTTATGATTTAAATCGAGTTTTATTTTTGACTATGGTTCTAAGAAATTACTTTTTTTATTATATCAAAAAGGTAAACAGATAACTATCTGCATACCTTTTTAATTAAATAATACTGTAAGAAACTAAGTAATTATAATTTAACTGAGCTGATCTTAGTATGACATTGTGAATGTTAGTTGGCAAAAAGACTATGTACTTTTCCAAAAGGGTCAAAATTAAGTAGGTACTCTTATTTTGTAACATTATGGTATTAAGGCCGATTCAACCAAAATTAAATGATAAAAATATTACTCTTACAATAAGACATTTTTTACTCGCAAGTAAATAAATTTTTCATATGAGAAAAGCAGGTTTAAATTGCTTATTCCAAGAGAAAATTATATTTTAGTTAATTAAAACGGGCCCTTAGTCCCTCACTAGAGAGTGAATTGAATTCCCTGAATTCTGAATTATTCAGGTTACTAATTAAATCTATCTTCATTTAAATTTTAACGACCGTTGAATGATTACCGCGTAATTTTCATGATTAAATGCTATGGAGTCATAATTATAATTAATTTTGTTAAAAATAGACGGCAATTAACTCAAAACGCAAGCTAAACATTGGCCAAATTCAAAATTATGTTTATCTACATCGATATTATAATCTAAGATACTAATATTATAAAGCTGAAGAGTTTGTTTGTTTGTATGTTCGAATGCGCTTTCAGAAACTACTGGTTCGAATTGAAAAATATTTTTTGTGTTGTATAGACCATTTATCGAGGAAGGCTTTAGGCAATATACCTACCATCACGCTGCGACTAATAGGAGCGAAGACACATTGGAAAATGTGGGAAAAAAAGGGGAAAATTAGTCACTATTCCACGCGGACGGAATCGCAGGCACAGCTAGTTACTTTCATTCAAAATTTGAAGAAAATAAAACGGATAATGACATGTCGTATTATTATCATTCGGTAAAGTTTCATTTTGTTAAATATTTAAGTACTAAGCAAAAAAATGTTCTTTGTCACAAATATTATTAAAAAAAAATTATGCCTGAAAAATTTGCCAGAAACATTTGTTTCAAGTTAAGTCTGTTGGGTTAGGTTAGAATTGCAACGATCTGCTCAGATTTTTCAAGGTAATTCTGGTTTTTATGATGACACATTGATGAAAAATAATTTTCTAATTAATTACTTGCCAAAAAAGACATTTGCCTAATATAAAATTAAGTACAACAATTGAGTTCTTGCCGAATAAAAATTTGGGAGAAATAGTTTACTTTGTAATACTATTTCTTGGAAAACATTGGTCAACCCGTTGCTGACCCCGTAAATGCAATAGAAACAACAGTTACATATTTTTAATTTATTTTATTCTTACTAGTCAACGGAGTAATATTACTCAGTGTTAAAATAATACAAAAATCTGTGCTTAATCTAGTTAACAAGTGCTACTTTTCTTACGTATGACAAAATATTATTTTGTAACTCTAATAAAAGTAAGTGTTTATGTTATGCATGATAAAAAAATACCCTGATATTTGGGTCACTTTGTAAAAAGTTTTCTATTTTCTTTTTTTGTTTTAATTCGTTTCAAATTTGGTTTTTCGATACGAAATGAAAAATAAATCTTCAAGTTTTCATTCAAGACAATTTTAATTTCGTGACCAATGTACTAAGTGTAAAAAAGTAAGAGATTGAAAAAAAAACCATTTTAGGACATGAGAAAAAAAGGAAATACTAATAGAACTTTTTATAAAATGACCCATTTTATTACGTCATAAAAACCTGCTAATATTCCTTACATTAAAATTCTCTTAAAAGTAAGTATTATAATATATTTCGTTATTTGAAATACATTTTTAAATGACTAATCTGCTTTTTAAGTAGACAATACAAAGTGAACTGATAGAGCAAAAATAAATCTGTCAAAGGATTGTTTATTTAGGTACTCAAAAGTTCTTAACACATGAACGAAGATTTTGTTTTTGATTTTGATTATGATCTTTTTTTTACTAATTCGGCGCACCTCATAGTTCATCTCTAGCATGGTACGGTGGTAGTTATAGTAGTAGACACCTGGCACACTATCTAATTAGAAGAGTTAAAAAATAAGACAAGAATTAGAACAGGTAGAAGATAGATAAAAATTAAAAGAGTCGGGCTGATTTAGAAAAACTGCCTTTTCTAAAAATCTACTTCCCCTTTTACAAGTTTAAACGAATAAAAGTATTCTTTAGATATTCCCAATACAATGTACACACTTACTGATTTAACTATATTGATGATTGCTTGAATAATATGGCAATTTTTTTAATTACATATTTTTCTTCACTCTTCTGTACTATTTACCTACTGTTGTTGGATTGATAAATAAATATTTTCGTACGCCTTTTGTTGACGTGGCATAAATGAAGGCTAGGAAATTTAAACGAAAGTTAAAATGAATTTGTTCAAGTTAAATAGTGAATTATATTCTATTGTATATTAAAGGTTGCAAGTATCTAATTTCGCTGGACAGCTTAGACTCGTCCTTTGCTAACTCGTCCACCATCTCTCTCGCACGGTTGTTGGCATAGTCGTGCGTGCAGTCTTTACGCTCGATCATCTTGGAGAGGGCGAGACTGAGCTGCGCGCGCGCCCCGCCGCTGGACGACTCGGAGAGAGTTTGTAGGACGTCCGGGGAGAAACCCTGGAATTAAATAAAATGTAATGTTAGCTGGAGAGTTTGAGTCCGAGAAAGAGGGGTTTGTTGAAACCTTTTAGTTTTATTTAAACGATTTAGACTTCAGTTGAGAAACAGATAAGAGTCGGTGTTTTTTTTTCTATTGAAGGAATTTTATTATTCGATTTCATACTTTCTGACTATAAAACAGCAATTTTGCTAACTTATAATTTAACTTTTCCATCTAGAAAGTAAGTAAGTTATATTTATTACCATAAAAGTTACATAAAACAGGTCAGGTTGACAGTACCTGAAACCGACGAGCATGTATGAAGAGACTAATGAATGTGGATGAAGCAAAAGAGGTATGTCAGTATCGTAGCAAGTGGGAAAAAGTGGTCTCTGCCTACCCCTGTAGGAAAGAGGTGCGACGATATACTATGTATGTATTGACCTATATCAGCTCAGGATGTCCCTAAAAACACTTTTACCTAATTCCGTCACTAAGTAGCTATATGTTAGTATATTAACAATGGTAAACCACATTTTACTGTTAGTGCGGTATCTTGACGTACTTATAACGTTTTATTAGCCATAACAATGTAGAATAACGGACAGAGCCGCAATATTGTTTTTAGTGAATCTTGTTCGAGAAAGACCGATTTTCTGACGCGGACGACACCTCGATGGGGGTTGGTATCCGTTGTTCATTGGATACTATACAGCGGATTCTGTATCTTAATAATAAAGGGGTAAATATTTATATAGGGTGTCTCACAGCTATGTATGTCAGATTGATGTTTAATTTTTTTTTCTAACCACATATAGTTTGTCGAGAGACACTTCCAAAGCGTAAAATTATGTGCCCCTTTAACATCTAAAATTCGCCATTTCATTTGCCATTTAAACTTCCACCAGAAACTGATTGAACGAGATCTTTATGTAGGTAGTTTTTTTGTCGGTTTTATTTAAAGTAACAATTTGAACTACATTCATAGGCTTTAAATAATTACATGGTTGAACCGGGAATTTCTTATGGGCATTTGATAAATTGATTAAGTTTTGTATTAAAATACATGGTCTTTATACCACACAAAAATCCTTATGTTCGTTGCGGGACGAATGAATGAAAATCTGACTCCAAATTTCAATATGCGTGTACTCTTAATCCACAATTAGGACCGCGGCCGAATATAATAATTTAATTAAATAAAAATGTTGGGTACAGTGCGCGCCTCGCGGCTGTACTTGGACGTCTCCCGAAAGTGAATGTAATGTCACTAATGTCATTGATTTGGCCGCATTGCCATTACACTTCAATAGGCGCTGCTTGCGCCGGAACACCTTACGATGGATCTTTTCGGTCGGTATGATAAAGCACAGACTTTTTCAATAGCTTTTTTCAGTCATGTCCTGTCTAAAGTATAAAAAACCTTTTTTAGTTGGTCGTATTATCGATAATGTGTTATGGAGCCGCGTTATCCGCTAGGGGTTATAAAAGATCAGTAACGACCTCATAAAACTGTTATTTTCGAGGCGAAGAAAATCACACGATATACTTTAGCAACAGAAATATAGAGATACGTGTAAGGGAAAATGATTACATATTTAGGCCAACCAGGCATTTTGAGCAAAATGATTTTTTTTTGCCAATTTAGTTGGTTTTAGTAGGTATTATCACGCGTGTATTCATAAATAATTGAAAGTGGAAAAGAAAAAAAATGTTTGTGCGATTTTGTTTTGCTGCCACTCTATTAATTTTTTTCTTATATATTTTCAGAATTAGGTGCAATCAAAGTGGTGTTGTAAAAGACATCCTTCTTACAATTCACAATTTTTTCAAACCAATTTTAACAATTGATGAATAGCATTAACTGATTAAGAAGCACTAATTCCCTATTATTTGATTTAACACTGTATTAGTGTTTATTTAAGCTATTGATGGGACTGCATAATGAAACATTTAAGTGCTCGTGATTTTTAAGAAATTTATCCTTGGGGTTCATTTCACAAACTACATACATACATACATACATATTCTCACGCCTGTATTCCCATGAGGGGTAGGCAGAGCACATGGATTCGAAAATCCAATGCCACGTCTAGCAAATTCAGGGTAACCAGATGTTTAAACGTGATATTGCGGTGACAGGTTGCTAGCCCATCGCCCACAATACACTAACCCTTTCCCAAAGTCGACTCTTACGACACCCACGGGAAGAAAGGGGGAGGTGCTATTCTTACCCGGCACCACACGGGCACAAACTACACCTATAATATTTATGCCTTTTACAATACAGCAGCCAAGTTAATAACTAGTTCTACTACATCAGTTCAATAATAATGTAACAGAAAACGAAAACTACGTAGTTTTGTAAGTACATATCCTTGTTGTATATCATAAATTTTATTGCATATCTTATAACACTATTAATATACAATGTCTTAAAGTAAAGACATATTTTATAGGCCTATAATTCCAAGATGATATCTATCCGTGGTTTTATGAGTCGTATCGGATTTGATGGCGGTCACATTTATATATTTTATAATCCTTTTTACCTGGTTTGGTTTTCATAGAGTTTCACATAAATTTATTTATTACACCTCTACGTATGTTTCCTATGTCGGGAAAGAATAACACTTCTCCATTTCTTCCGTGGATGTCGTAAACGGCGACTAAGGAAATGGGTTTAGGCATTCTTTAGGCGACAGGCTAGCAACCGCCACTATTATACTACCTCTTCCATCTGATTTCAGACCTTGAATTTTGCTAAAAGTGGCTGCAAAGCATGAAATAGTCATAATCATGGTTTAATCTATGTCATGTTTCGTGTACTCTGCCTTCCCCCATTGGGAACTAATCTATGATTTCAACAGCCTAGCTAGCACGGTTCGTGAGATACAGCCTGGTAACAGACGGACAGACGGCCAGCGAAGTCATAGTAATAGGGTCCCGTTTTCACCCTTTGGGCATGGAACCCCAAAAACACTGCGTTAGAGTATAAACCACATAATAACGAAGTCCTGAAGAAGAATTACCAAAAGATACTCACAAAATAGTCCGAGAGCTTCTGTTTCTTCGCATCCCGACTCAGAAGATCGTACAGCAACAGCAGTCTCAAGTTTGAAGAACTAAGTTTCCCCCCCTTCACCATCTCAGGACCAGCTCGCAGTTCCTCAATATCCACCAGCTGCTCATCATCAGGGTCAATCGACTTCTCAATCATCTCTCTAAGGTTCGGAGACAGGTACTGCAGATTTTCTTCCAAGTCATCGATTAGAAGACTATCGGAACGCGAAACCTTATCGACTTCAGCCTCAAAGTTCGGTGGTAACAGATGAGACTGTAGAGCTGGTTCCATCAAGGGCTTCACTTGTTCTTCTTCATAGGATAGCAGGTGTTCGCCTGCTTGGTGCTTCAAAGGTCTGATGACGGTGTGGAGCGGGTGCTGATTTGGCGGAAGAAGGTAGATTCGGTCTTCTGGTTTTGGAGGGGCGATGGGCGCGTATAGACCAGGCCTGTGGTATGGAGTGGTTTGTTGTCTGAAAGGGTAATGATAAAAGTTTTAGTAAGGATAATGATCTAGCCTAATTCACTCCTTTTGTGCCTCCTCTTACCACAAGAGGGCCAGCGCGGGTCCAGTACGAATTGGGAAGTTCACACACAACATTTTTAATCACTTCGTTGCTGTGTGTAGGCTTCCTCACGATGTTTTCCTTGACCAAATAGCCCGTGGTAGACATGAAATTCGATTTCACCCAAAAATTAAAAAAAAAACAGTGGATTGGGATCCGAACCCGGGACCTTCTGCATGAGAGACCACAGGTCAAACTGCTGGACTGCCATTATACATAGACACCTCATGTCTTGATTTTGAGTTTTGTTTGTTACACTACGGAATCATGTAAAAGAATGTTTCAATAGCTATGTCCACACCAGTTCGCTTTCGCGTTCACCTTGCGTCTTCCTCTGAGGCATGCCCGTGCAACCACCAAAGACTTTTCAAAGAAATGTCAAAATCATATTCTAAGTAAGTAAGTAGTTAATAAGCGTGGAAAATTTAATATTTATGTACTAAGATTTACAGGCACTTAATGTCAAAACTTTAAACACTATTTTACTTAAACATTTTCTGGAATGCATTTCCTTTGCATATTAAGGTTTCTGCAGAGTGGGCAAACTTTGTAAAATATAATCACTAGAAAAGCGGAAAGCAGCCAAGCAAGCCAGAAATTTTAAAGAAGTTCGTTAAACATAGTTTTCTTTAGACAAACTTTACGGAGGAAGTTATCAGAGCATTTTTCATTTTATTACGTAGTTCATAAAATTCTTGGATAGCCCTATTTTTTGTAATCTTATCTCATCAATTAAAAAGGCGCAAATAATTTTGGTAACATTTAGTGAATGCAGTTTCTAGGGCTCCAAATCTACAAAGGTGCTAAAACGGCTAAGTTTTTGAAAGACTCCTCTGTCTGTCAGTCAGTTCGTCTATCTGTTAATCCTTTACCAATCGGAATCAGCATGGGATAACAGAGGAAACCGATCGTGATTCCAAGAGTCTCGGTAAAATGCTTTTGTGTAACGAATCAATCCCCGACAGTATTTTTTTGGAATTTACGTTAAATCGTCTTTAACGTGTCTGGGCAAGGTTTGCAATTGTCGTGATGTTACGGGATCTCATTTGTTTTAATCTAAAGCGATTGTGAACAACATGGCTGGTCTAAAGAAAGAAGATTATTTTAAAAACTGTGTTCTTTTCCTCCGAAAACCTTAACCTTAAGGCGATAGACAAACAACAACTAACAAATATAACGCAGTTAATGAAACTTCCAAACTGGTTGAGTTTATGGAAATAGTTCCGAAGTGGAACGAGGGAAGTTTTACAAGTTTATCATTAAAACGCAGTTAGAGGGACAGAGGACACGCGAAAATTCAGGGAACTTTCGCCTTAATAGGAGTTTGGTTGGGGTGACGATTGGAACTATGTTCCACATGGGGAGTTAACTGGATAGCCGAGGGGTGGCAGTTTCCACAACAAGATTGAGGGGAAGAAGAGATTTTCGTAGGTAATCAAAATTGACATTCTAACTCAGGTAATAGTTTTTAAGCTGCTGTGATTTAGTATTAGATAGCGTTTAACTACATTTCATTTATTTATTTGTTGCTTTACAGATTATAAAATAGAAAGCGTAAAGTATTTTGTATCATGGTAAAAACATCACCATTTTGTTGCTAAATATGGGTTAAGCTTAGTGAGAAGCTTTTGAACAGAAGTAAGAAGAGAGTAGGAATATACGTGTGTCAAACATACCACGTTGACCTTTCTATTGTTTTCATTTTTGCAGGACATTAAAATAAATATGTAAATTTGTAAGCACATAAATAATTTAAGAATTTTATAAAACCCTTTTCATAAAATAGAGCTTTTTGAATGCTATGGAATTAAAACTAATATGACCAAGAAAGGACGTTTGTATAGCTCTAAAAAGTTTAAATCTATTCGCAATGATTTCGAATTTAAGGTAGTTTCATTTCTATGAATGGCTTGGAATCAAAAAGAATAAGCAATGTATCATCGAAAAAAAAATACCCTCAAGTTCATTATAAGAAGAATAATTATCCCATCCTTTAGTGTAAAACCTTCGTGATTTGCGATACTAAACATGATGGCCAGAAATTAACCATAAGGCGCAGCGCAGACGACAGACTTTTGTGCGATCGAGTCTGCGGAGCAATAAAATCTCTGAATGGCGCGCAGACAGTTTCCATTCAGAGTTTTTATTGCTCCGCAGACTCGATCGCACAAAAGTCTGTCGTCTGCGCTACCCCTAAACATTTTACCCAGTGGTCAGGTATACGCGACAGACTGAAAAAGAAAGAAGAAGAGGTAGAACCATCACCTAAGAGCTTGTAAGCGTTCCTGGAAGCTCGAGTACCGGTGAACATACACAGAGTCAGGTCTTCCCGTCGGTTTACTACCAATGGATGACATTGGTCTACTGGTTGGTCTACTGCCCGGTCTATTCGTTGGCCGAGCAGTTGGTCGACTCGTTGGGCTACTGGTTGCTTTCACAGGCTCATCTCGTGCTTCGTAGGCCATTTGATCTGCCAGGTGGGCTATCACCTGCATTGCTACAGGCAAGTATGAGTCCGAAAGGGGGACTTTCTGCTTTGCTGACGAAACCTAGAAGAAGGAGAAGAGAAGTCTTTAGTATAGTATACACAAAGACAATGCGTAAGGAATTGATTATGCGTCATTGAACCATAATCCCAAATCATCTTTATACCCTGAGTGGTATCGGGTTTATAATAACACCTCTCCATTTTTTACATAGATGTCGTAAACGGGAAGGCTGTGGTATAACTTCTTTCATCGAACTTAAAACAATGTATTAAACTTGTGTAATTCTCACTCATATTTTTACTATTGGAATTCAATCACGTGACAACTCATGCCCATGGCACTGTATCGCCGAAACGTCGAGGTAATTAAAGCCGTATTTAAAATTCAGAATACCGTGATAGAATCTTAAGTGATAAATAAAGGGAAATTAGGAATCTTATTTTAATGAAGACTTAATGAAAATCTCAATTAGACGGGTCGGCACTCTGGCAAGGAAAACAACCACTGTTTTATAATTGAAAGATTACTTTGGACTAATTTTGGTGCTTAAATTCTACTGGTTGCTATTTTTAGAAAGGAAATTTAAATTTCAGGCTAGCAACCTGTCACTGTTCTACTACCTTTTCCGTCTGTTTTCGAACCTAAATTTTTTTTAGAAGTGGCTGCGAAGCGTTAAATGGTCGTAATCATAGTTTTGTCTATGTCACACAACAATCACACCTGTGTCCTCATACGGGGTAGGTAGAGAGAGAGACACAGCGAAGGTTTAGTAATACATACATACAATCACGCCTGTATTCCCAAACGGGGTAGGCAGAGCACACAAAACGCTACATAGACAAAACAATGACTATTTCACGTTTTGTGGCCGCTTCTAGCATAGTATTTTTAGGTTTTGAGGTGGCAGGTACAATAGTGACAGGTTGCTAGCCTGTCGCCTAAAGTATACTTCAACCTATGTCCTTAGTCGCCTCTTACGACATCCATGGAAGAAATGGAGAGGTGTTATTCTAATCCCGACACCACACGGGTCGGTAACGGGTCAGGTTTAGTAATAGGGTACCGTTTTTACCCTTTAAGTACGGAACCTTAATTTTGTAATCAGGTTGGGTTGTAATTATACATTCTTTTGTTGCTAGAAATAAGGCCGAAAGCACTCAATTAATACAAGTTAGGAACAATAGCATCCTTTCATCGAGGATAGACGCTACACGATTGTTTGGACCCCATTGACAAGTTCTGTACGTATAGTGTGTTCAAAACGATCATGCAGTCGACAACGATTTCGTTTGCAACTCGCAAAATTGTATGGAAACTGAGACAGCGCCACCGGCGGAACGTTTGCACAACTGCCGCGGTCGACACGTCTCCATACAATTCCGCGTTAATTCGCCAACGAAATCGTAAACGAATTCATGATCGTTTTGAACACACTAGACGTACTGGATTACACGAACTTCGTGGCGAGAAGCGAGTTCACTCTACTTTAACATACATCATGCTTGTACCTATTCCCAAACGGGGTAGGCAGAGCACACGAAACTCTACACAGACAAAACCACGACTACTTCACGCTTCGCGGGTAATTGAAGTATATTTTTTTAGGTGTTAAGTAGGTTAATAGTAACAGATTGCTAGCCTGTCGCCTACAACATACCTACATACATAGGAGTAGGCAGAGCACACGATACGCAATACAGACAACACCATGACTACTTCACGCTTTGCGGCCATGTGGTGCCGGGTTAGAATAGCACCTCCCTCATTCTTCCCGTGGGTGTCGAAAGAGTCGACTCTGGGAAAGGGTTAGTGTATTGTGGGCGATGGGCTAGCAACCTGTCACTGCAATATCACGTTTAACCATCTGGATATCCTGAAATTGCTAGACGTGGCACTGAATTTTTGAATTCATGTGCTCTGCCTACCCCTCTCGGGAATACAGGCGTGAGAATATGTATGTATGTATGTTAAGTTGGTTAATAGTGACAAATTGCTAGCCTGTCGCCTAAAATATACCTTAACCTATATCCTTATTCACCTCTTCCGACATCCACGTAAGAAATGGAGAGGTGTTATTCTAAACAAAACACCACATAGATCTGCTGCCTTAGCACGACAGGGCGCGAGAAGACATACGCGCGAGATAGACTGTACCTGTCACTGTCTAACTAGAGACGTCAGAAAGTGACGGGTAGACTATCCCGCGCGCGACGCGACTAGAGCGTGTTTCCGTGCTAAGCATACATACATACATATTCTCACGCCTGTATTCCCAAGAGGAATAGGCAGAGCACATGAATTCAAAAATCCAGTGCCACGTTAAGCAATTTCAGGGCTAAACGTGATATTGCAGTGACAGGTTGCTAGCCCATCGCCCGCAATACACTAACCCTTTCCCAGAGTCGACTCTTACGACACCCACGGGAAGAAAGGGGGTGGTGCTATTCTAACCCGGCACCACGCGGGGCATACGTATAAGCATACGTATGTATAACTATAACACGGTATTCTAAAATGAAGGTCGTGTAAAATTATTTGTCCCAGTTGCATGCCTTGTCAAAAATGCGTCTTTCAATAATGAAAGTTGTCAACCAGTTTGAATATTCAGCAGTTCCCATCGACAAACCGAACAATACTGACGAAATAATTTCTCTTTCCTTCACTTTGTTTTGTTCTGTTGTCAGTTAGCAAAGAGTTGAGAAGACAAAAGTATAATGATTAATGATGATATCGATTTTACGAGTTTCTACGTAGTTTCCTGTATGTCGGGTTAGATTAACACCTCTCCGTTTCTTCCGTGGATGTAGTAAGAGGCGACTAAGGAAATGGATTGAGGTATGTTTCAGGCGGCAGGCTAGCAACCTGTCACTATTATACCTATTTCGTCTGTTTTTATACCAAAAAAATTCGCTAGAAGTGGATCCAACGTGAAATAGACGTTACCTATCTCACATTATTTAAATCTGAAACTATGCTAAAAGTGGCTGTGGAATTTGAAGTCGTTTTGTGTGCTTAGCCTACCCCATTTAGGAACATAGGTGTATGTATGAAAGTAAAGATAGAATACTTACAACATTGAGAATAACGGCGAAGGCAAACACCGACAAGATTCCCACCGGACGCACCATTGTAACTAAAAAAAAAAGGATTATTTGATTAAAATTGTACCTTATTCACTAACAATACTTTGCCAGCGATACCATCGCATCGAAGTGGATTATGGCCACAGACTTATATCGAAATAGATGACTCAAGTGTATGTACTTCGCGTGCCAAAAGGCAGCCAAAAGCGATTTGACGCGATTTCATTTAGTTTTCTACCACTTAGATTAGGTTTAACTGGCTAGAGTCAGAACTTGAATAAGGGGACGTCACCTTTGAATCGGTTTCACTCGGACTGTCAATTCCCGTCACTAAAGCGCTCATGTGACGTTACAGTTGGTAGAGAAAAAGTGGCACGCTCGGTTTTCATACAAATGCAGGAACTCGCGGTATCTATTTCGATATGTCTGTGATTATGAAGTTCTCAAAAGTAGCTTTTATAAAGTTTTAGCGGTTTTAGCGGTGGGTAGAATCGCCGGAAATAATTACGGAGTTGAGTAATTACGAGCGTTGTTTGGGTGTTTCTAATAATCATAATGTTTCTCGAATGTTCTTGTTTGTTTTTGGTATTTTAATTTTGCTCGCTTCCTACAAGCGGTGGTGGAACATTGATATTACAATCAAAAACTTAATAAAAACTAACTTAGCCGGAGTTCATTTTTAGTATTTGTTGTTATATATAACGCAATAGGATAGAAATAGGTTTTAGACGATAGACTAGCAACCTGTCATTATTAGACCTGGCAACTCTAAACCTAAAAAACATGCTAGAAGTGGTCACAATACGTGAAATAGTCATGGTTTTGTCTAGCGTTTCGTATGCTCTGCCTACCCCATTTCAGAACAAGCGTGATTGTAATCGAACCGCGATTAGAAAGGGATTCGAGAGTACCGTTAGCACAATTGTACTTAATAAATGATTAAATATAATTATAAACCAATATTTGATATCTTCATAAGTGCAGACCCTTATAGATATTAGAATTAATAGCTGATTATGATTTGCATATTTAAGCTCTATTCTCGGTAAATACTGTCAAAAAATTGTAATATCATATCTGACAAATCTGTCACTAACCACATTATTTCGCTTTATCAAATTGCCGTAGCTGTCCAAAAATACATAAGTAAAAAAAATATTTAAAATGCTTTAAAAATGCTACAGGTTTAAGACTACCCTACTCTATTTGATCTGAAGTATTATCTCTTAATGCTATCGGAAATCAATAGAAAAACGCTACATAATTTGATATTTTTTCCTTGCTTTAGAAATTCATTGTACCAAAATAACAATTTACTTTATCTGCATACTCTACCACTGACAATGTCATATCATGCATTTAGTTCAAAAATGACATTATGTATGAGCTCAATCCCTTTCTAATCGCGGTTTGATAATAATGTATGTAAGAAAATAATGTGAAAAAATGAATGAGAAAAAAAACAGTCAATATTAAGCATAACGCCTATTGCAAGCAAAGTAAAGGACGAGTCTGAACCTAACTGGTCCAAAAGTCGGTGGCGTTGAACTTGTAAAGACAAGTTTGTTGAACTTCGTTATATAATGTATATCGCTAAAATGTATAAATTCCGCCGCTGAGTCCGACCAAGTTATTTATTGGTATGACTTGGATTCGAACCCGGTCCGATCGGTTTGGGGTCAAGCGGTAGGGTGGCCCCGCGGTGAGTGAAAACAGGATAAAGTGTACATTTTGACAAGAAATCTCGGTAATTTACTAAGGGAATACTTGAATGTAAATTGATCGGCTTATTTTGTGATGTTTTAAACTTTCGTTAAGTATTCTTAGTCATAGGTATTAAAAAATAATAATTATAAAATAAGTGTTATTGCAATAATGATCCCTTTGGATTGTTAAAACAAATTCAAATTTTTTCCTTTAAAAGTCGTATCATAAATAAAATGGAGTCTAGTAAAAGGTTCAAAAGAACATTTACAGTTCTAGTATCCTTAAATTTCGGTATCACTTTCATGTTAGCCTCAAAGTGAGCTCGGGTATAATATACATGATACGGGTTTTAAAAGCCGCTTTGTTTTTGGTCTTGTAAACAAACTTCGGCGAGCATTCAACTTAAGACCAATGACCTAGGTATCGTGACCATCCTCGTTTAATAGCTGTCTTAATTATTTGTCTAATTTGGTTTATTAGTTTATTAGATAGGTAGTAGGTACAATGTTAAAGATATATTGATGAAAATTAATATGGTTTTGAGCTCAATCAGGTGAACTTAGTTCAGATCTTTGAATTTCTCCAGTTTTAGCACATTCTTTGAGTTTTCAATTAAAAAGTACATTAGCAGCAGATAGTCAGTCTGTCGCCTAAAATATATCTTAACCCTTAATTTGGCAGTGTATGGTGTGCCATACATACCACGAGACTATCTTTTTCTATTTTTTTTACAATTATTTTTTGTAGGATGTCTACAGGGCATTGAGGCTTGAACGCAGGTTTTGTTCTTAATGCTGCCAAATTAAGGGTTAACCTGCTCCCTTAGCTGTTTCTTACAACATCCTCGTAAGAAATTTAGAGGTGTTAGTCTAAATCTGACACCACACGGCATAATTTTGTAATTTCTAAAAGGTTGTAGAAAAATGACAGATTATAGGCAACTACCTACCTAATTAGTCGTGATAGACAATGACACAATACGAGTGAGTGGTTAGATCGTTTTCATTAATAATCGATGTCATTAGATTACAAAGGGAGTATGGGAATTAATATTAAAGGTATTTCAAAATCCATTAAAATGTAATTCGAAGTTTTTATGTTACTATTTTGGAAAATTTTGGTATTAATATTATAGATCGTTACACTATGACTATTCAACGTTTTGTAGCCTTTTTAACCGACTTCAAAAAGAGGAGGTTCTCAATTCGACCTTATTTTTTTTATTTTTTTTTTATTTTTTTTATTTTTTTTTGTGTGTATGTTACTCGATAGCTCGGAGACTCATGGACCGATTTTCAAATTTTTTTTTTAATCGATAGGGTATAACTCGAAATTAGTCCCATTGGCACGACACCAGGATCTGATGATGGAATCTTGGAGAAATCGAGGGAACTCTTCAAATTTTATATGGAGATGTACGGCGTTTTCGGTAATTTGTTGATGAAGTCAAGATTTTACATTCAGTTAATAAAATCTTTTCAAAATATTGCTAATTTGAAGTCGGTTTTTTTTTGTTTAAAATTATTCTAGCATATTCTTACGTTTCTTGTACTCTAACTACCTATCATTTGGGATAGTGTGATGTATGTGAATGCGTTTGTAAATAAAAAGCAGCATGTGTCTGAGCGTGACATTTTGAGCTAATCTTTGATATAAAGACATGAGTCTCATAGTATTCTCATATTTAAACTCTTTATTCTATAGGTACAATAAGTAAAAGAAAGTACAGATAGAACTCAAATAAAAAGCACTTAAAAACAGTAGGTACTTATACCGAAATAGTGTATTTGCTAGCCATTGAGAAGTAAAAAAGAAAAGCAATTTAGGTATCATTTATTAGTTTGTCCCCCCAATAATTTTCATTCACCAGTCTAATCTCTCTCGCCGCTGTTACACTAAAAGCTAGCTAAAGGTCCTATAACACTTTTTGACTAACAAGGACTGTCCTGAAAACTAAAAATCCCAGAACACCGTACAAACCTCGTACACATTTCGTGCATTCGCAAGCTAACGGTACCAATATCTAAGTACTATATCTACTTTGTCGTAAATGGGTCGCTTTGTATGTAAATCAACTGGATCTCAGTGAATGGAAGGGCTAGGACCTACATTAGGACCCTTTCACTAAGACCTAGGTGTTTGTGGGTTGAGTTTTTAACATGCAGTCAGCAAGTGATTTAAGAGGTTGGTATAGTCTTCGGTTTAAATACATATACCTCATTCACGGGAAAAGTTAATGGGGAAATAAAAAAATGCAGTGTTCAAACTTGGCTACCTTTGTTTTAATATTTTTTTCGTACATTTTCAGTGTCAGATTATTATTTTCCATCAAAGAATACAGCGCTAACTCAACGTTAGACAAGTAAAAAGTTCAATAATGTGTCACTTAGGGATTGTGTAAAAATCAAAAAATATCACTTACTTGTAGTGAGATGTCAAGTGAGAGGGAGAGTGCATACTATGATGTGTGAGACGAATAGGTAGAAACAGTAATGGCATAAGTGTCAAATGATCTAAATTAACTATCCGTCGGTAAAAGCCGTATAAAAATAGCTGAACTAGAAAATTCAAAACATTTGTAATTATTTTTTAAAGAAGAAATGGAGAGATGTCATACGCCCAACACAATTCGAGCTATGTTTTCATTCACTAGTCTAATTTATGATTGTTAGTTACAATATTGAAGCATGTTTAAAAATAATTTAAGTAGAACACTTTTCGTATTTTTAAACAACTTATAGACAATGACCACTCTTACAAACATAGTTACCTACGATAACATGTACTAACTACCTACAATAACAGGCATAGGGACTAGATTAAAAAGCCCACTATCGGCATAACTAATATTAAACATCAAATTGCAAAATGCCATCTAATTCCCGAGTGTCCTGCTTCCGTAGAATAAGACAAAAACGTAACATCTTGAGTTAAGAAAAAAAAATAGGTTAAGTTTTTTTAAGATGAAAAAAAAAAAGAAAAACACTCGTACCTGTGTGGTGTCGGGTTTAGCATAACACCTCTCCGTTTCTTCCATAGATTTCGTAAGAGGCGACTAAGGAAATAGGTTAAGGTATATTTTAGGCGACAGTCAAACCTGTCACTATTATCGCTGCCAACTTAGAACCTCAAAGTGAAATAGTCATGACTTTGTTAGTGTTTCGAATGCTTTGCCTGCCCCAACTGGGAAAACGGGCGTGATATCTATTTATGTATGTGAAAATGCTATCACTTCTTATGGGTTTCAGAAGGTGTATAAAATGAAGATGTCACTCCTAAGTAAAACTTGCACACTAAAGTGAGGTCACTTGAAACTTCTGAGCATTGCCATTGCTTTTGTTTTTTGTTTATTAAAATAAAATAACGCGTGTCTCGCCTTTTGCACTAAATATTGTGATCACCATAGACAACCTCCGCAAGTTCTCCGGCTGGGTGTAGGCCTCTTCTCAACATGAGAGGACGATCAGGATCCAAATCCAGTAACGATTTTGAACTTTTTACACTCCATGCAAAGTCTAAATTTGTAAGAAAATTCCGGAAAAAAATGTTTTCGAGCTAACGACTTTTAGTACCTATTGTACGATTCTTAGTTCATGAACGTTACTTGTGCTAATTGAAGATATAAATATGTACGTCTGTATCTTGATCACAATATGGAAGCCCTTAACTGGGCTGGTAGAAAAATACTAGTCTGAACTCCTTTACTTAGTTGTTGTCTTATTCTAACATAGCTATAAATTAGCTACCTATTTACTCAAATTTTAATAAGATTTCTTGGCGTCCAAAACAATCACATTTACTATTTGTCTCCTTATATTGTTGGGTCATAACATAAAAACAAGTACAAAAACAACATCACTAAAAATTACTACTTGCTGTCTTAACTTTCCTGCTTTCCCACACATCCCCAAAAAAAAAAGCCGAATCTTTCAAAACGTATCAAGTCAACTTATATCTTTTTCTCTTAAATTTCTAACTCAAATCCATAGAATAAAAAAAAGAACTCACCAAATTTCCAAAGAAATCACGAGACGCGTGTCTTGGTGCGCGCGCGCAGTCACACTGCAGCCTCCGAGGATACTGACCCCGCGAGAGCCTCGCCACATATATGGAGCTGCTACAACCGCAGATCAATTATTAGTTTCTTGGAGGTCTCTGATTTGTTGAGCTGTAATTCGTTTTAGATATAGATTTAATAAAGTTAATCGGTTTAGCTGTTTGGTATTTTTGGGGTAATAGACTTGATGGTTAAATTGTGATTATTGATTTTGTTACTCACTCTGTTAATGTATTATTTTGTCTATTTAAATCTAATATTGTGCAGTACTGATGGAATTAATAAACGGCAAATACCCAATAGTTTATAGTTTTTGCTCTTTGATTTGTTTTATTGAGAACGCAGTCTCACAATGTATATAACTCTTTATTATACAAAACATACCAAAATAGCAAAATAGGGATCCCTTCCTACGAATTCTGTTTAACTTTGTACTATGTATTAAGTTATTCTGTACTTGCTACCATAATGTTTTTATTTTTTTTAATTTCAGTAAATATTTATTATTGTGTTATATTTGAAATAACACCTCTCCATTTCTTCAGTGGACGTCGTAAGATGCAACAAGACCAAATAGGTTTAGGTATGATTTAGACGACAGACATGTCACTATTGTACCTATTGACTTGGAACCTAAAAATATCCCAGAAGTGGCTACAAAAAGTAAAGTAGTTATGATTTTTGGTGCTATCCTTATCACATTTGGAACACAGGCGTGATTTAATGCCGTTATTGCTGTTGTTGTGATTTTTACTTTTTTAAATATTGAGAGTTGGTAATAACAGCTCTAGTGAAGTACACAATCAGGACACCAGCGTTCGTCGACCAGCAGGCATAAGCAGGTAAATGTAAAATTTAGCCGATACCTGTTTTTACTAAAACTAATACGATACACATACATACATAAAAATCACGCCTGTATTCTCATATGGGGCAGAGTACACGAAACGTTATATAGTCAAAATCATACAAATAATCATAAAATCACGCCTGTGTTCCCAAATGGGGTAGGCAGATCACATGAAACGTGACAAACAAAAAAATACTATTTCAAGCTTCGTAGCCACTTCTAGCATAATTTTAAGTTTTTGAAAATAGATGGAAGAGCTATAATACTTTATAATAGTGACAAGTTGCTAGCCTGTCGCCTAAAGCATACCGAAGCCTGTTTTCCTTAGTCGCCTCTTACGACATCCACGGAAGAAATGGAGAGGCGTTATTCTAACCCGACACAACGGTAATAGTCTTAATAAAAAAAAAGAACAAAATAAGAATTTTACAAACAAAAACTATTAACAGAACATGAATTTTATTTCAAAAAGGCAAAACAAATATGAAAACAAGTTGAAGATATCCCAAAGTCGTGGAAAGTATTTGCGATCATTGATATTCGAAACTCGTATTTTCTTAGTGAAATTGTATGGCCTCTATTCTTTTGTTTAGAAGTAAAAAACTCAGATAGCTTTTTCGACCTTTTTACATTAATCTCTCTTTTGTTGCGTCTTGACATCAACGGGAGAAATGAGTAGTCATCCTAAAACAAACTCGTGTCGTTTTACAAATTGATTAAAATGAAATTGTTATGATTTAGTCTATGTAGGGATTCGTAAGCTCTGCCTATCTTTTTGGGAATGCGTTGTATTATGCACAGTCAAGGAAATTGGTTTAAACGGGGAATGTGGATGGATGCAGTGGGAGGGGAAGACCTAGACGGACGGTTCGTGACCAAATCGCGGACGTTTTAGAAACAGGTCAGGTCAAGCAAGAGTACCTACCCGAAACCGACGAGCATGTATGAGGAGATTAATGAATGTGGATGAAGCAAAAGAGGTATGACAAGATCGTAGCGAGTGGAACAAAGTAGTCTCTGCCTACCCCTGTGGTAAAGAGGCGTGACGTTATGTATGTATGTATGTAAGGAAATTGATACCTGTGCAACTTTGAACCTTTTCATAGTGAGTTTCATATTGCTTTGATTAGTAGAAAGTATGATATGTCACAGTGACATTTCTTGTGAAAAGGTACAAAGTGGCAAAGTAATCAATTTCCTCGAATGTACGAGTACGTGTCTAAGTGCTCTAGATTCCAAATTGTATAAGATTTTTCATTTTTTCCAGAAAAAAACACCCCGCAGCATGTCCACAAGGAGAAACAAACAAATAAAACCGAGAAACAAAAACGCGCTTTATTTCATAAAATTAATAATCGTTAGAACTACCAAATAATACATTGTGTAGTTTACTCGCTATAGCTGAACCCTTCTTGTGCAATTTACCCAAAAACGATACAGGACCCGCTACAATATTAGGTACAACAAATCCATTATTTACATCATTATATACTTCTTTATTATGTACTTTGTGTATATGATTAACAATGCCATCTTTAAACCTATCGACATGATCTTTGACATTAAAAATATTAAAACTAGGCAGTTGATTGATATGAATATCTTTTAAAGGTCTTCCATCTTTATCATCACCAAATTCAGCATTCACATGAAAGATACTAATCGAGTTTTTTTTGAGATTTTTATTTTTTTGAGGATTTCCATCAAATTCATTGATAAAACCATTATAAAAGTTATCAAATACATCTTTATCATTATTTTTATTTCCATTATCGTTTATGTTAGTGTTATTCTTAACTGTACCGTTATTTAAAGGTAGTTTTATAGTAAAATTAGTAACAACAGGTCCAGTATACACAATATTGTTTGGAATATCGTCTACGTCTTCAGTAACTTCATAGCTTGGTTTAGCTGTGCCTGCTTGAGGTTTGTCTGTCTGTATGTTTCTGACTTCGTCATCATCATATTCGTAATCATCGTAGTCATCAGAATGGTCGTGGATGAAGAAATCTTCTTCTTTCAATGTTGCTGAAGACACAGTAGACAGAAATATCTGTGAACAATATATGATAAATAATATACATACAACATACAATCACGCCTTTTCCAAACGAGATAGGCAAAAGTGTACGTAGACAAGAAATGCCCGTTTCTCGTTCCGTGGCCACTATCAGCATAATTTTAGATTTAATGAACGGATCAAAGAGGTTTAATAGTGACAGATTGCTAGCCTGTCACCTAAAGCATACCAAAATCTTCTCCTTTAGTCGTCTATTACGGTATCCACGGAAGGAATGGAGAGGTGTTATTCTCTCCCGACACCACAAGGTAAACATTTTAAATGGTAGGTAAAATAGTTATGTACAAAGGTAACAGAGAATAAAGTGTTGTATTAAACTTCATTCATTAATAATGTATGAAGTTAGCATAATAATTACAATAGCGGAGATTAATTTTTAACATTCTAATTAGTGATATGAATCAAACAAGAGAATGAATCGCATTAAATTTAAAAATGATATCACTGTTTATGAAATGAACTAGGTATTGAAAGTACCGAGATAATTCAGGAATAATTATTTTAAGTTTGAATCCTTACTAATATTATAAATCGGAAAGTGAGTTTGTTTGTTTGTTTGTTCCGCTTTCACGCCGTAACTACTGAACCGATTGCTTTGAAATTTTGCAGACGTAAAGTTAGAAGTTCGGATTAAATAATAGGGTACTTTTTATCCCAGAAAAATTGATGTTCCCGAGGGAATGTTCGCTTTATAGCGCAATATAACCGAATTCCACGCGGGCGAAGCCGCGGGCGGAAAGCTAGTAATAAATAAAATAAAAATAAAAAACATTTACTTCGGACAACTTGATCCATATCTTGTTAGTAGGTAATACAAATAACTTAAATAAATATGTTATGTTTAAACATACACTCGCACATAAAGCCTGTCTTTTCGATTTTTGTAGGCAGAACAAACAAAATGCTACATAGACAAATGCATGACATTTTCACGTTTCGTAGATACTTGTATTCTAGAATATTTTTTTTATTTTTATTAATATTTTTATATCCTTTTTTTTGTCATCGACCTAATAATATTTCATGTTCAAATGTCATGTTTCATGATAAAGTCATAATCATGGTTTTGTCTATGTCACGTTTCGTGTGTTCTGTCTACTACATTTGGGAACACAGACGTGATTGTATGGATGTATGTAATTATTTACAATTTGATGATCCTTTTGCGAATTAATTGTAACATCTGATACAAAAATTGAGTATAATGTGATTTCTAGAATGAAATAAATAAACTTATCTGTTTACTAATTTGCATTTATGAAATTTGCGGAGCTTTAAGATTTTCATGTTCATTAGCCGCTTAGTAACCTTTTAAATAGTTATCTAAAAATCTAATTAAACACAAAAAACTCACCATGAACACTATCACTTTAAAAACCATTGTCAAACGTGCACTATCCACCAACCGTCAAATTTAACTAAATACCTCTTAAACCAATTTGGCGATTAGCAAAAACTGCGGGCTTTTTATCAACACAATAAATAACCGTTTCACTTTTAACTGGCTGAGGTACTGGTTAGTTTAACCTTACGTTGGGTTTTTATGCTGCCTTTGTGAGTGAGTCAGGTTGTGAGTAATGTTGGGAGCCGCAACAGGATGTGTTGTCCTGTGTTCTTTTTTTAATTAATATCCAACATACATACAATCACGTTTATTTTTCCAATGGGGTAGGCAAAGCTCAAAAACAGGCCAAGTGCGAGTCGCACGCATGGTTCCGTAACAAAAACAGCAAAAAATCACGTTTTTTGTATGGAAGCCTCCCTTTTTTATATTATTCTGTTTTTAGTACAACTCTCTAGCTGTCAATGGTTCGTGAGATACAGCCTGATGACAGACGGACAGACAGACATACATACGGACAGACAGACAGACAGCGAAGTCTCAGTAATAGGGTCCCTTGGCTATTTCACACCACGTAACCACTTCCGGCATAATTTTAGGTTTATTTTAATGAAAATGGTTTATGGCAGGCTGCTAGCCTTTCGCCTAAAGCATATTTCAACGTTCTCCTCCAACTCCTTCCATCTACGTGCCTACGTTATAATCTAATGTGCTAGATGTGTCTACGAAACGTGAAATAAACATGGTTTTGTCTATGTAGCGTTTGGTATTTTCTGCCTACCACATTTGGAAATACAGGCGTTGATAAGCTTCGTGTGTGAGATGGACTGTATTAATGAAATAAACTCAGGAATTTCATAGAACTTAGATCAAATAAAAAAACAATGTTAAAAACATCAAAAATATAAAGAAATACTAAAAATCAAAGAAGTTTGTAAGGTGTGTCTACTATTCATGCTTATTTAAATATTAATTTTGCGTATGAAGTCATATGATAAACTAGTTTTAGCTAAATAGGTAGAGTACCTATTCTTTTGTTCATCGGAAGTGAAAGGCAGCTTTAGGACGGAACCTCACCAATGCGTGTGCGCATAATTATATATCATAGAAATCAAACCACGTCATGTTGGTAAAATTCCGTAGAATAGGTACTTGTATAAAACTCTTGTAGCATCGACTTAAAACACTTATTGCCGGGAGTCGGCGGGCTGCCAATTACGGGCGTGCCGGGAAACGGTTGTATGCCATTTAAAGGGATAACAGTTTTCCGTAAGTTGGACAATTTTATAGTTATACACACATCTCACTATATTATGGTTTACGTCCTGAGTACAAAACATGACTTATATTGCAACTTTTCTAAGCAACTCTGTCATAGTTGTCTTCTGAATTACGGGAAATAATAACAACACGAAAAACCGGCCAAGTGCGAGTTGGACTCGCGCTGGAAGAGTTCCGTACCAAAAACTGCAAAATAAATCCCATTTTTCTTATCGGATTATCCCCGTGTGGTGCCGGGTTAGAATAGCACCTCCCCCATTCTTCCCGTGGGTGTCGTAAGAGTCGACCCTGGGAAAGGGTTAGGTTAGTGTGTTGTGGGCGATGGGCTAGCAACCTGTCACTGCAATATCACGTTTAACTTCTGGATCATCATCTATCAGGGCTAAACGTGGCACTGGATTTTTGGAATTCATGTGCTCTGCCTACCCCGCTTGGGAATATAGGCGTGAGAATGTGTGTGTGTTGTGTGTGTGTATGTGTTTCTTATTGGAGCTCCTATAAATGCTCGACATATTTTTATTTTATTATTTACTTTCAAAGTAGATATTAATACTGAAAATTCTGTGAATATTTCAAGTTACCGTTATTTTTATATCGATCTAAAAACACAAAAAAAAACTCGACTGATTTATTGTATTTTTTTTATTATTTGTTGTTATAGTGACAATAGAAATACCTACAGCATGAAAATATCAACTGCTTAGCGCCTTAGCGCTCACTCTTCTTGAGATACAGTCTGGTGACAGACGGACAGTGAAGTTCAGTAATAATTCGTTTTCACTCTTTGGGTATGGAACCCTAAAGTAATTTGATTGTTTTCTTTGCTCTCAAGTGTAAAAATGTCCTTATTAATACTTTTTAACAGACTGGTCAATCATCTGTGACGGATGCTATGTCAGTGCGTGACGACAACCGACCATGACATGACAAAAACTGTAATCAGGAATTGGCAACTGAAGCTGTACAATGACATAAATAATGACACTATAACTGAAAACGAACATTATATCCTTTCAAATAAAAAAAATTGGAAATCGGTTCACGGTTCCCGGAGATATCGAGTAACATACATAGAACCTCCTCCTTTTTTGAAATCGGTTAATAAATCACCTCTAACTTAACATACATACATCCCGACTGTATTCCCAAATAGGTAGGTAGAGCACACGAAACGATACGTAGATAATTTTAAACAAAAAAAAACCGACTTCAAATTAGCAATATTTTAAAAAGATTCTGTGTACTTAATGTAAAATCTTGACTTCATCAACAAATTACCGAAAACGCCGTACATCTCCATATAAAATTTGAAGAGTTCCCTCGATTTCTCCAAGATTCCATCATCAGATCCTGGTGTCGTGCCAATGAGACCAATTTCGAGTTATACCCTATCGATTAAAAAAAAATTTTGAAAATCGGTCCACGGGTCTCCGAGCTATCGAGTAACATACACACAAAAAAAAAAATAAAAAAAAATAAAAAAAATTAGGTCGAATTGAGAACCTCCTCTTTTTGAAGTCGGTTAACAAAACCACTATTCTACTTCACGTTTCGCCACTTCTAGTATAATTATTCTATAATTCTCGGCCAGCACCTCGACCTGTTCTTTCTCTTTTTGTGTCGTACCTGGGTCTTGGAGCTGATCCCAGCCTTCTGTTTACTGGTGTGCGTTTGTGACGGTCTTTTTGTGTCCCACTAGGTTGATATATTTGAGCCCCCCTTTACCCCTCTTCGTTCTGACTCGGCCTTAGTATGTTGTGTTGCACGCATTGTGGTACTGTGCATGTAAAATACTATGTTTGCCTGTTTTTAATGAGATCCGTCAAACTAATAGTAAGTAATTATATGTACGCGGGACTTAATCGCGATTTTATTTATTTACCTTCTCGACGTTTCGGCCGCGTTACAGCGACCGTGGTCACAAAATCTTACATCAGAATCAAAAATCAAATCAATCAGAATCTTACATGGTATTGCTTAGGAACTGCTTGGAAGGGAGTTACTTTTTGTACCAAGAGCAGCACTATCTCCAGATAGATGGCGTGGCTATGGGAAGTCCTGTAGCACCAGTATTGGCCAATATATGGATGGAGCATTTTGAGGCGTCTATAGATCTGCAATGTTGGAATGTTAAATTGTGGAAAAGGTACGTCGATGATGTCTTCTGCGTTATGAAAGGTGGGAAACCTGAAGTTGAGCAGTTTCTGGCATACCTAAACTCCATCCATGAGAAGATTCAGTTCACAAGTGAAGTAGAGGTGGATCACACACTAGCTTTCCTTGATGTCAAGGTGATGGCGAGAGCGGATGGTTCCTTGACGCACACTGTGTATAGGAAGCCGACACACACAGACAGATATCTGAATGCGATGTCTCATCACCATCCCAGACATCTACAGTCCGTTGTAGCATCTTTACAGAACAGAGCGTATGATCTTTGTGACCCTGAATTTTTGGAAGATGAGTTGAAGCATGTTCAGGAGGTTCTAAAACGCAACGGATATATGGTGAACAAATGGCAGCCTAGAAGAAAGAGTGGGGGGAAGCGTCCTGATGTAGCTAGACAGCCTGCGTATATGCCTTATGTGAAAGGAGTGACGGACAAAATTGGGGACCTTTTACGGAAGTTTTCCATTAAAGTTGTGTACACGCCCCTGTCTAAAGTCGCGAGGTATATGCGTACGGCGAAGGATGTTGTTCCCTACCAAACACCGGGTGTTTATAAGGTTGATTGCAGTTGTGGTAGTTCCTATATTGGACAGACGAAACGTACTATAGCTGAAAGAGTCAAGGAACATATTACTGCTGTTAAAAATCGCCAAATTAACAAATCTGCCATAGCTGAACATTTGTTGGAGTCAGGACCAAACCATTGGATCGAGCTTCATAATCCCCGAATCCTCTCTACAGAACGACATTATTACTCGCGAATAGTTCGTGAAGCGGTTGAAATTAAAAAGTATAAAAATTTTAACCGAGGGGATGGTTTTAAGCTTTCGTCTTCATGGAATCCGGTTATTAATAAGTGTCAGCCTAGAGACGAACATTCGGTGCGAGCGTCTGACATTGTTAGTGTTGTGTGTCGGTGTAATAGTGGAATGGTGGACAATATTGATGAAACGCGGGTAGTTCGAGAAGCCGTTACGGATGAAAATCAAGTGCGGGTAGTTCGAAGAACCCGGGCTGCGAAACAAACGTCGCGCTCTGCTTCAGTCAACTCGTGACCACGGTCGCTGTAACGCGGCCGAAACGTCGAGAAGGTAAATAAATAAAATCGCGATTAAGTCCCGCGTACATATAATTATGAGTGAGAATCGCGAAAGTTTAAAACATTAATAGTAAGTACTTTATCCTATTATTATTTTATTAAAAAAAACTTTTTTTAATAGGTACTTAGGTAGTAGTTTTAGCACAATTTTCATTTAATTTAATACTTCAGTATGTTGCATAGCCATCTTTATAAATCAACCAAAAGCATCAGAAGTTTAACCGCAATTATAAAAGAGATAATATATCTATAACGTCGTTTTCCCCGACCAATTTTTACGGCATACTTACTTAAAAGAAATTGTTCCGTACTTACTCAACTGTCAGAACGCCTTTTAAGTCGTTATGCTCGACACGTGAAGAAGGCAATCTGCCCTTTAAGTAATTTTAATCAACCTGCATAGCTGCATCACTTTCAATAAAGTAAGTTTTACCTTACTTCTATTCCTTTAGGATACGTGTTATACGTAATTTTACATTGCAAACAAAATTAATTAAATGGCGCATAAGAAAATTTTGCTTACTCAAAAGTAATATGCAGTACATTGGTAATAATAAAGGCAAAAAAAAGGATTGCATATCAAGTCATTTTATTAAAATCGGATGATCAGAAAGAAAGTTATGAATTTTTTTCTTAAAAAAAAAACTTTAAACGGCTTTTTCTCGAAATGGCCTTTTGGCGCTTAAGTAATTTTGCCTTTCCAGTGACGATATATATGTATGTTACTAGCTTTCCGCCCGCGGCTTCGCCCGCGTGGAATTCGGTTATATTGCGATATAAAGCACAACTATAAGAAAACTTCTCGTTTCAAACGGCACACAGCGCCGTCGATCTATCATCTATCGATCGATCATCGATTGATATCGATCTATTATCGATCGATATCGATCTATCAAGCAAACTATATTTTTGGTTTCCCTCGGGAAAGTGAGTTTTTCCGGGATAAAAAGTAGCCTATTATTTAATCCGGACTACTATCTTTACGTCTGCAAAATTTCAAAGCAATCGGTTCAGTAGTTACGGCGTGAAAGCGGAACAAACAAACAAACAAACTCACTTTCTGACTTATAATATTAGTAAGGATAACGCAGGTATCCGTTAAGAAAGGATTTTGACTAATTCTATCCCCAAAAAGATAAAATAGGGGATGAAAGTTTGTATGAAACTTTGTCAAATTTAAACCGATCGGGCTAAGACTTTGCATGCATAAAAGCTACTATGACGAAGGCATCCCCTACAAAAGGCTTTTGATAAATTCTACCTTTAAGGGGATCAAATAGGGGATGAAAAAGCTTTTCATACTAATACTTCTTAAAGCGAGCGAAGCCGCTGGCAAAAGCTAGTTCAGTACATTATAAAATATTTTTATAGCGGAAATAGAAATACATAATCTGTGAAAATTTCAACAGTCTACCTGGCACGGTTCATTATGTACCATCGCGAACAGGGATTGTTGAGCCACTATGTTTGTAACTTGGTCGTATAATACTAATCCAATAGATAACATCTGTCAGTCACATCGGTCATTGATTACACGTCTAAATTGCGAACAGTGGCAAATGGCTCAACAATCCCGGTTCGTGACTGTACAGCTTGGAGACAGACGGACGGACGGACAGCGAAGTCTCAGTAACAGGGTCCCGTTTTTACCCTTTGGGTACGGAACCCTAAAATACATACATACATACATACATATTCTCACGCCTGTATTACCAAGAGGGGTAGGCAGAGCACATGAATTCAAAAATTCAGTGCCACGTCTAGCAATTTCAGGGTATCCAGATGGTTAAACGTGATATTGCAGTGACGGGTTGCTAGCCCATCGTCCACAATACACTACCTTTCCCATAGTCGACTCTTACAACACCCACGGGAAGAAAGGGGGAGGTGCTATTCTAACCCGGCACCACACGGGTAACCCTAAAATAACCTCATAGAATCCTTCTTAGTGATATTATACTGATATAATAATATATGTCTTCTCAATTGAAAGTTTAATTTAGTTCTCCCACTGGACAAGCTATATTAAGAACTAGGTCGTAGACGTAGGCTCCGCTGTATTTCAACCCGTTAGTGGGTTGCCATTTTAAATAGGATTTATATTTACATACTTACGTACATGTCATGTACCTATTACATATATTATACTGTTAGAAATTGTTAATTCCGTGTGGTGTCGGGATAGACTAACACCTCTCCATTTCTTCCGTGGATGTCGCAAGAGGCGACTTAAGAAATCGGTTTAGGTATGTTTCAGGCGACAGGCTAGCAACCTGTCACTATTCTACCTCTTCTATCTTTGCAAACCTAAAACTATGCTAGAAGTGCCGCGTTTAGCGATTTCAGGGTAACCAGATGGTTAAGAGGCAATATGCCGGTCGAAGGAATTGAAAAATAGGTATTTGTTAAATCTATTGCTGTCGCGCCGTGACCTGCCCAGACGACGTCGAGTG
>BHDV01014722.1:0-20022 GCA_005406045.1 Adoxophyes honmai
CTCCAGTATCAAGAACCTTGGATCCTCGGATCAAGATATCTCAAATTGCTCACAAAACTTATTTTTATTTTACACACTAACCCTACCCTAAACCGGTTTTTAATAGATTTTATTGGCTCTTAAACTAAGATTTAAATATGAATATCTCAGTTCTCCCATGGAATTCGACTTGGTGCCCATACAATGAAATAAAGTAGAGCTAAAGATCTATTTAATGATCTAAGTGACAGCTCTGTTGGTTTCAGAACCAGGCTCCATACAAAGTTGCCCATGGGCCTTTACTAACTCGGCCACGAAATTCGTAACTCATTATCACTTTACATTTTATAGCTTCCAACAAACAAGCTCCTCAAAATTTACATATATATTGAAGCTTCAATAGACAACATCAAATATTCTAACTTAACATGTAAAATAATACTTCATATTCTTTTATCATGAAAATAGCCACTGTACGATTTGGCGCGAGTGTGCGCCATGACAGCAAATGGCCATTTGCACTAATTAGAGATACAGAAACCTTACTATTGCCGAAAGTAAGTTAGGTTAGGTTGAAACTGCTACCCCCACAGAAACCAAACTACTACCATAAAAGTAGGTTAGGTTAGGTTAAAACTGCGACACCCACAGAAAACAAAGTACTACCAAAAATAGGTTAGGTTAAAACTGCGACCCCTACAGAAACCGAACCATTGTCAAAAAGTAGGTTAGGTTAAAACTGCAACCTCTAGAGAAAACAAACTATTGCCCGAAAAGTAGGTTAGGTTTGGTTAGAACTGCGACCCCTACAGAAAACAAACTACATACTACCAAAAATAGGTTACGTTAGAACCGCGACGCCTACAGAAAACCAACTACTGCCAAAAATAAATTAATGAATGAACAAATTATTGTAACATGAGTTATGTTTTAAAAATAACGAGTTATGAAATTAGAAGCTAATGCAATTATTAATTTTGGTGCCACATCGTAACATTTTAGGAGTTTCCCGCTTGAATGCATGCCACAAATTTAGATGCTAAAAAATAACCACGATGCCGAGTTATGTTTACAGTGGCTTACATAGAAGATAATTAGAGACTAAGATGACATTATTCAGATGACGGTTGATTGCGGCTGAGTTAGTAATTTAGAAGGAAACTTAGATTTTTCAAAAGTAAATTATAGTATTAAAAAGAAGTCGGTTTAATTACTACCCAATGATTAAAAAGCGCTAGTGCTAAAAAAATACTTTTTGTAGACTACTTGTTGAAGAGTTATCTCCTGTGGAGATGATCACCAGTTTTGGAAACTAGAATTCTTATGGACATACATATTCTCACGCCTGTATTCCCAAGAGGGATAGGCAGAGCACTTGAATTCAAAAATCCAGTGCCACGTTTAGCAATTTCTGGGTACCTAGATAGTCAAACGTGATATACTATACTTAATAATCTGTCAATGCTTTAAATTGGAAGTTGTATTTGATGACTGACAAATATTGGGACGCGAGGCTACAACGACCGAATTATGTATAACTTCATAAAAATAGACTTCTCAAACGACCATCGAAGACGACTCATCAAAATCATCAGCATTTTGAGCACATTATGTATGACCCTATATTACTTACTGGTCCGTATCCTGTCAATAACGAGGTTTATCAATTCGGATCCTTGATTTGCATAGTTCGTGTTGAGGCTCCTGGATAGCGACGTCAGCGACTGCAATGTTTCGTCCACACGTGATGTAGAAGGCACCTGAAAAGGGAGCAAAGGTGAATTTATAACTATGTACATACATACATGCATAAACGTCACGCCATTATATGTATTTATAACCATGTTCCCCAACATAACCAAAGTTTACGTTTTTGGAGATCATAACATCAGTACGGAAGTGCAACTAAAAAAGTGCATCGAACATCGCGGAAATCAATAAAACCATATTCAGCCACACATGTGTGTGTTTCTTTATTTATTCTATTCCGAATACATAAGTAGCAGCCGTAGTAACGTTATAAATTTAAAATATATATTGTAATTTATAACATATTAATTTTACTTACAGATTCAACAATATTCCTTTGGCCATTGATTAGCATCTCAAATAACTGCAAAAAAGCTTGCATAGGCATTGCTGACCCCTGTAAAAAAAAAAGTTCGTTTAAACATGGTTTCCGACATCGTGAGTTCTACTATTTCCTTTAAATTTATACCCCGCCAGTGCCTTACTAAATTCGGTCGAGGAAAAGGGTCTTAACAATAATTCAATACGCATCTACCCCATTGCCGAAATACGAAAAAGTACATTCGCTAATCACCAAATCACCATGGCGTTACATATCTTAAGATCTGTCAAGCGCATTTAGTTGGCGCTTGTGGAAGACACCTCCCCACGTCCCAGAACCGCGCGGGCGAGGACTCAGTTACATGGCTTGTCTACTTTGTCTATTGCGAATACATCCGTCTTTTGTAGACTCTTATCAATGTTTGTTTTCTTCGTTCATTTGAGTGCATCATTTGAACATGATGTTGGATGCATATGCCCTTAAAAACAATAGCTACGTTTTTGAAAACAGTTCAGGACTTCAAAACAGGTCGCGGAGTCACATTATACCATTCTTCTGCTAGTTTTGATAAATAAAATATCAATGACTCACCGAAAGGAAGGAACTGCTCGAATTGATGTTACTCAAGCTGTCATGCGGCGTTTGCGTTCCCTAAAAAGATTTTTTTTCATTACTAATTAAAGTGACATTGAGGACAGTATAGTATATGTATGTCACCGGAAAATAATAAAATCCGTAAGATTCCAAACGAGAAACAAAAAATGATTCTACGCCCACATTTTTGCAAAATTTAATATAATCTAACCTAACCTTATCGAATAGAACAAAACCTAATCTGACCTAAATTAATTAAATATTATCTAACCTAACCTAACCCAAGTTGATTACCGTAACATCGGGTTACTTTGTCCCATAATCATGATACTTTTTACTTCTCGTTTGAGTACTTCTGTTTAAATAGCATTTTGACTCTTTTATATGCATAGGTGTTTAGTTGTGGATATAATCAACTCATACACTTAGGAAAAATTTAATTAAACTACCCCTAAGTTTTTTATTTTATTTCGCAAAGTTTGGGCCAAAGTTGCACTTTGAAGCGGGTTTCTTAGGCCCATGATTTTTCATTTAGTAAAACGTAACAGAAACCTGTTTGGATTGACTACACGCATTAAAGAAAAACATAGTATCTTGCTTAATTTGTTTTTATTTCACTAAAACAGTTAAAAACAATCAAAACAAAGTAATACATCTATCAAACATGGTTTTTTTTTTTAAACTTTGCCAAAACAAACAGAAAAACCCTCTTCTTACAATCATTTGAAGTAAAATAGGAAGCTTCCAAATAAAAATAGGTATTTTACCAGGTAGACGCGTAGTTCTAGAATAGAACAGGTACGAGGGGTGTTCAATAAATAGTGAGAATGACATATAAATGCATTAGCAAAGAAATAAAAAAGTACCGGCAAGCAAAGCCCATGTAATTGCTATGAAAAATAAAAAAAAATTACTTGACAGTCGTTTGTTTTTTTTTAAAATAGAACACATTGATTTCGTCGTGTCGGGACCAGACGGTAAAAATGGAGGAAATTTAAGATCATGCGGTGATTAAATACCTCTGCTTGAAAAAAATTACTACTGAGCAAGTTCATTTAGATTTACAAAAAACATTAGGGGTTCGCGTTCCTTCTTACTCTACGGTTGCACGGTGGTGCGCAGAGTTTAAGAGAGGAAAATCGAGCACTAATGACGACCCACGCTCAGGGCGGCCGAACACTGCGATGACCGAACAAATGTTAAAAAAAAATAGAAAATAATTTAAGGGGATCGTCGTGTTTCTGATTAGTTTATAGCTAAAAAAGTAAAGATTTGTGTCGGGAGTATTCACAATATAATACATGACCATATGGGCATGAAAAAGGTATCAGCACGCTGGGTACCCATAATGCCTACGGACGCTCAGAAACAAACCAGACTGCAGGTTTCACATAGCTGTTTGGAATTGTTAGAGCAAGATTCCGACCGATTTTTGTCTTGTTTTGTAACAATGGACGAAAGGTGACTTCACCATTACGACCCAGAAACCAAAAAACAATCTATGACTTAGAAGAGGCCTTCATCTCCGACTCCGAAGAAATTTAAAGCAATACCATCCTCCACGCGGTTATGGGCTCCATTTTCTGAGATATCCGAGGGATTGTTATGATTGAATATCTCAATCATGGAGCTAAAATCACGGGGAATTTATATGAGGAACAAATAAAAAAACTGCGTGATGTTATACGCGAGGAACGCCCAGTGGAAACTTTACAAAGGTGTTTTGTTTCACCAAGCAAACGCCCCCGCGCATGAGCCAAGAGTTGCGATGGCTGCCATCAAAGATGCTGGCTTTGGATTGATGGAGCATCCGCCATATTCACCAGAGCTCGCTCCTAGTGATTTTTATGCATTTCTGCGGTTAAAAAACCACCTCAGAGGTCAAAAATTTGAAAATGATGACACCGTGATCGCCGCAGTAGAGGTTTTTTTAAGGGGTCGAGAAGTTTTTTTTTTTTAAGGAAAATTTAAGCTTAGAATAAAGATATTATAATAAGCATATACTCTTGAAAGGTGACTACATTGAAAAATAAAGTAAAATATGTTAAAAGTTATTTGCGTCCTTATCATTCTCAAAACTTATTGAACGCCCCTCGTAGAATCTTACGGAAGTTTATAAATTTCCTAGAAAATTTTCGTAAATTTATAAACTTACGGATTGTCTTATTTTCCGGTGATATATAAATAGTTCCAAAATAGCGGTACGTTACCTCGATCAGGTCATCAAACAGACGAAACAATTCTGGCCCAACAAGCGTTTTCAACATCTCTCTGCCAGTTTCATATTCCCCCAACTTTTTCTTGTAAATAAGAATTTGAGTTTCTTCTTCGTTGTGCAAAGTTTCCATTTGTAGCTTATACCCGTCGATCCTGAAACAGAAATGACTATCAAACATGATGTTTGATACAAATAATTACCCAATAGGAATTAATAGCCTTTATATTTAAAAGTTGATATGTACAATAAACTCTAACTTAGGAACAAATTAAATTGAAAAATAGCATATGCATTTTTATTAAATTACCAGTATAATAGGGCTTATTTAGCCTAGCTTTTATGTAAGTACGGTAGAGTCGAGGATAAACAGTTTGTACCCTGTTTATTAAAATAAAATAACCATATTTTTTCGGAATGGACATCTTATTAAATAAACATCCAAGGATGGAAGCTGTCGATCTCAGGTTTTTAAAAATTGCAATGAAATCTAATATTTAATATTGAAAACGTTCATTTTGCGGCGGTAAGAGCTACACTGGTACATTACAGGTCCAAGAGGTTCGCAATTACAGTCCGCGTTGTTCAGCAACCGTCAACATGGTACAGCGATATTATATTCCAAACTGAAATCGCCGCGCTAGACTAGTGTCGTGCCACGCGCCAGTTGCATTTTCGAGTTTTATTATTTATATTCCAAGGTTAAACGCAATAAGTTCAATAAATACGACAAATTCCCGTTAGTTATTTTACTGTGAAATATTTAACGTAAGTAATATCAATTACAATTATCTTTAACTAACGCTAACGTACTGTTGGAAATATATACATAAATAATGTAGTGTTTCGCTCAGCTTTTGCGTCTATCTGCGGTATTTTTGATGAATGCGAGATATTAATGAAAAACAGCGTTATATGTATTAACCCACAAGAACTAATTGCTGCTTTTAATATATAACCCTCGAAAACACTGAATTCGCATTAAAAAAGGAATTGCGAAATTGAACTGGTCTGTTTAAACCCGCTATGCATGATACAACTAAACCATAGGTGCGGTGGAGAAAACGATCGATTTATAATGAAATCCTTTTCAGTACCGCTACGTTCGAAATAGTTATCCAATTGGTCAATCGAAGTATTACTTAACGTTAATATAATTTGTATAGACATGCAAACAATATTTTAAATTACGATATGGCAAACCTTAATTCCCGCTGAACACAGCTTTCGCAGAGATTTTCTGACACATCCGTTCCATCCAGCTTTCTTATTTTGCTCGGCCCAGCTGAGAACAGAATCGATTAACGCCAAGCAAATGTCAAACATAGTCAAAACACTTAAAGCAATTCATATAAAATGAAACAACATATTCAGTAAATTGTATGACTTATTTGTTTAGGAAAGCAAGTTTATTTTATTTATATAATGTCACGCGATAAACGTAATTCTTCTAGTATCGTCATAGATTAATACAATTTTATGTCACTCATCAAAGTTGGGATCCAGAAGATCAGGTACTACATTTTAAACATTACAATGACAGTTTACAATAGCTGTAAAACAAAAACCTTTTGTACCTATTCAATGCTCGGTGAAGTGCATGAATAACTTGTAAGCAAGTTATTCATGTACTTCACCGAGCATCGCGCTACTTCGCCCGACGTTGCTGGGGATACGTGTCGAGGCACATTTATCCCCTAGTGTATCCTTAGCTTAATCCTGTAGCTATTTTCAAAACATGATAATAAATTCAGTTCGACAGGAAAAAATCGCAGTCAATCTTTTAACTCTACCTATAGTGACACACTATGAAATTAATAATTTTTACAACCTGTTACATTTTTGTGGAAACAGAACTTAAATAATTCAAAGCCTATTTTTCACTAATCTCCACTAGGTATGTAGATACATTGGTGCTTGTAATTCTTACTTCCCAGCATACAATTGTGTGTTTAACCAGGCGATTGTCGTCTGTTTAGCCTATTTCAACAATAGGGATGTTCTCGTCCTTTGGTTGTTCGCATAATTACAGGCATAAATGCTAGTCGCTGTAAATCTATAAAGCAAACCCATCTTTGCTAGTTTACTATTCACAACTTTCTAGTTTTACTCTGTTAATTTTCTAATATTAAAAGTTTATTATAAATTAGAGAAATGGGCGAGTTGCTGATTGTACACTCATTCTTACTCCTTAGTCTTAGTATTATTATTCGCAGGTTTTTTCGCTATTCATGATTCTCAACACTTCTACATAATTCGGCAGATTCGGCAATGGCCATTACAAAAAAAAACTTAGCATCCACCACGCAACATGAATGAGTAACGCGACGCGTTTGTTGAAATTGTGCATAATATTTACTCAAAGTATGTTGCTGACTGTAGGTAACCAGTTTGTAAAATAGCCACCAGCGATTGTTACGAAATTAAGACGGAACACTGAAAATAGGTAATTCTTCTTTTTAACCTACATAAGTTTGTCTTTCTTTGTAACAAACGTCCCTTTAGAACTTTAATTTTTATATTGCCTAGAGAAAGTCTATGTCCAGTTCCAGTACTGGCTTTAAATAATATACATAGTATACCTTTCAATTTACCCTGTTTGTGAATATAAAAATATCGAAATATCTTTCACAAAAGATTGTGACAGAGTGGTAAAGCGAAATTCTGTCTCTGATGAAAAATACGGTCAAGTGCAAAGATATATTAGCAAGTAAAGTAAAAGAAAATAAGTAGCCATTTAAAATTAAAAAGATATATACTCATCCAAGTGGTCAAAAATATAAACATCATTGAACTCAAAAATATGTATACAACAAGTTCAAAAATATGTTTACAATCAAAATGACACAATTAGTATACCGCAAATTTTAAATTTGCGAATAGCGTTTTTAAAGGAACGGGACAAATTTGAATAGACACTTTGGAAATTTACGAAAACAGTGCAGACTTGTCACTGTGTATGTTTGTCTCAAGTTTTGATCTGTCACGTCGTTATTGAAAAAATGCACATAGAATTCTAAAAATTAAATGGTCAGATTTGCAATAAAAAAAATAGCAGATTGTTCAACTAGAGCATGAAACAGGTTTTATGTTCGAGTTTGACACTCTCGTTTTTATTACAAAGAAATAAAACAAGGATTAAGCATTTAGCTGCAAGAAATTTTTGTAGGTATATGTTTCTAGCATTTTTTTTTTTGTTTTGGCAGGCTGTTTTGGGTTGGCAGGTATGATAATGTCAGGTTGCTAGCCTATCGCCGAAAATATACCTCAACCTATTTCCTTAGTCCCCTCTTACGACATCCACGTAAGAAATGGAGAGGTGTTATTCTTAAACCGACACCACATGGTGAAGCAACAATCAAAGGTAAAGCAAAAATAAAGCAACAATTATGTGTTT
Organism: Adoxophyes honmai; assembly: GCA_005406045.1. Taxonomy (NCBI): domain Eukaryota; kingdom Metazoa; phylum Arthropoda; class Insecta; order Lepidoptera; family Tortricidae; genus Adoxophyes; species Adoxophyes honmai. Next base: position 8,257 of record BHDV01014722.1, read on the forward strand.
AGTGTCGTTAATAATGCGGTACACGTTCCTTTTAAGATTTTTTCATTTTTAATCAAAACCACTCAATGGACTGTCCGTTAATCGAATCTCCCTAAACTCGAAATCATAAGACAGTGAAATTAAACCTCTGTACGTGAAGACTTTTCACTTTGAAGTAGCTGGCCACTTTTTAAATGCAACCTTACGTCTTGTTGACTGTTGATAATATGAAAGTATACATTATTTATGACTCATGATGTCCCTAAATTTATGCGTGGATTGATGAGGACATACTATTGCATTTGTTGTTTACATACTAAAAAAAATAAAAAAATAAAATAATTATGTTGCAAACAACGTCTGCATATTTATGCACATTTTGATGTTCCCTAATTTATGTCCATACAAGTGATACCCTTTTTTCGAGGTTTTGTGGTGTTTACATATATATTTGCCCTTGACTGTACCACTCTGTCACAATAGTTTTTGATAAACCACAAGGAAACGCAATACATTATCAATCTAGAAAAAAGCATTAGGTAGTCTTCTGCAAAATCATTACTTTTTTTTGAAGAGTATAATTAAATAGATGTTATAAGATCCGAAAAATTCCAAAAATGTCCGCCATGTTATAGATTTCAAAGGAGAACTACCTAAATACCAACCACCAAGTGATGCCAGAGTGAGATCCGCTTTACTACGGCTTTGCTGGTACTTCAGATTGTCGCAAAGGATGAGGCCAGACGGGCGTGATCCTTTAGGCCGGCCACATACATACGGAAAAAATCCGTTTCGGAATCTCGATTCGGTACGAACGCAGTCAATCCATTTAAATCTATGGACCAGCCCAGCCACATACAGACGGAAGTTTTCCGTTCGGCATTCCGAACGTTAAACTACTAGTAGAGGTTCCCGCTATACAACGACCTTCACCGAGCTAGTTAATGGACCAAACACATTTTTTATGTAACTTAATTAATATACCAAAGAATATATTGCATATGGCTTGCCTAGCAAATTTCAGTCCAGGATGGATATTTTAATGAATTTTTATTTTTTCTTTTTTCTTTAAAATATTATAATCGGTTTGATTATATAGATATAATTTAAACCAATCGAAAGTCTACAGCCCATAGTATATGCAAAAGTTAGGTTGCCTATTTTTTTCTTTGCCAGACCGGTGCAAATTACTAGTATCGATTTACCTGTTCATACCTGGCAACCCAAGGTAGTGACAGGAAACAAATAGGCAACCTCACTTTTTCATATACTGTGGGTTGCATACTTTTGATTGGTATAAAATTTATCTATTAACCAAACCGCTGAAATATAATAAATATATATCCTGGACTGAAATTTGCTAGGCAATCAATATACAATATATTCTTTGGTATATTAAATTACATAAAAACTATGTTTGATCCATTAACCAGCTCGGTGAAGGTCGTTGTATGGATTTAATGCGTTCGGATATTGTGTTTCGATATTCCGAATCGCGATTCCGAAACTGAATTCCGTATGTACAGTTGTGTGCAAAATAATAGCAGTAAATGTACTCGGGTGATTATTTCCTGAAATAAACGACGTAATCAAAAGATGGCCACAAATTTAAAAACTATTTACCTCAGGACTGCTGGCACGGGCCAATGCATTATTTAATTTTATTCATTTCGTATTTATATTTAGGAATTTCAAGAAAGGATGTTTCATAAAAATAGCAGTGTTATTAGAAAAATTTTCATTTCATAATTCTTTCCACCCCGGACTAGATAATACTATTTAACAGTAGTAGAATATAGAATTTGCTGTTGTCTAAAAGTAATACTTGTCCAAAAAAAATACAACTATGGGAAGGGGAAGGCTGTGTTTGAGAGAAATGAGAAGTAAAGAGAGAATGAAAATTAAAAGTTTGATTAAAGAAGGAAAAACTTACAAGGTTGTCCAAGAAATTTTAAAGTGTTTAGCCAAAATGATCAGTAACACTCTGAAATGGGTAATAAGTCCGAAACAAGAGGCAGAAAAAAGGCTACATCAAAAAGAGAGGACTCCATAATTGTACGCCTATCGAAAAAACAACCATTTCTGTCGTCAAAACAAACTCGTTAAATTTGTAAGTGAGTAGTTCTGCAGTTCGCTGTCGACTCATTGAAGCTAATCTGCATTGTAGACGTCCCAGGAAAGTCCCACTTTTGACTAAAAGGCACATAAAACAGGGGCTAATTTTTGCTTAAGAACACGTAAATCGGCCTATGAAGAAATGGCGTAATATATTGTGGAGTGACGAAAGTAAACTCGTGCTTTTTGGGTGTAAACGTCGTCGAGAGTACGTCAGGAGACCGCCCGGTGCCGCTTTCATGCTGCAGTACACGATAAAGACCGTCAAGCACGCCGGACTTAGTTCGATGCTATGGGGATGTTTTTCCTACTATGGTACAGGCCCTATATTTGAAATCGAGGGCATCATGAACAAAGAGTACTATTTAAAAATGGTGCTTCAAGATGTAATGTACCCATATGTCGAGGATTTTATGCCGTTAAAGTGGGTTTTCGATCAAGATTATGAACCAAAACACACTAGCAAAATTGTGAAGTAATGTTTTAACGCTAAAAAGTTGATGTTTTACCCTGGGCTGCTCAATCTCCGGACCTCAACTCGACCGAAAACTTATGGACAGATATTAAGAATGCTGTAAGTGATCAAAAACCCACCACAAAGTCGCAATTATGGCATGCGGTACAGTCAACATGGAACAAAATCCCTGTACAAAGATGTAAATCCTTGGTTGACTTAATGCCAAGGAGATGTGAAGCTGTTATTAAAAATAAGAGTCAATCCACAAAATATTAATAAGACTTTTTAAGTATATTTGCTTTTTATTTGAATGTATTTGATTTTTAATTGATTTTTTCCATGAAATAAATGTCACTGCTATTATTTTGAAAATCATATGGTATTTTTTTGTTCATTTACGTTGAAATTATTGGCGACTTCATTATAGTTCGTTACTATTCAGTGCTATTAGATATAACATGGTAAATATTAGCAATTATATTCTATATAAAATTATATTTACATACTTTATGAGTAATTTTGCCTTCACTGCTATTATTTTGCACACAACTGTATGTGGCCGGCCTACAGCTGCGAGTTGCGTAAATTCGGTCGTAAAGTAGATATATTCAAACAATCAATCAATTCAATTTTCGACACAATGTGCACGAAGCGTAAATTGTTTCATAATTGAATAAATGGCATTAAAATTAGTGGCCAGTAATAATAACCCCTGGTGAACTGCGTGGTCAAATTAGAATTGCGGCTCGAGAAATAAGCGACTCAGGATACACCAAATTTGCAAAGCGGTCATTCATGTAGAGCGTGTATCGACGTTAGCGGACGGCGATTCGAGCACTTACTTTAACTTTTTTTTATTTTGATTTATTAAAACTTTTACCATTTGTCTATTTTTTTACTCAACAGCGGCATCGTTTCAGTCATTTCATGAGAAACTAGACTTAATAGTATCGGCTGCTTTGTCCTTTACCCGACTTTTTTTAAAAGTTTTATTAGTGATAGGCGCTGTGGAGCAATAAATTGTCTGAATGGCGCGCTGACTGTTTCCAGGAATTTCCATTCAGAGTTTCGTGGAAATGTCAGCGCGCCATTCAGAGAATTTATTGCTGCGCAGACTTGATCGCACAAAACTCTGTCGTCTGCGCTGCGCCATACCGACAAATGTTTACTATTTTAAAATCTCCATTAAATAAGCATGTTTTTAAGCTTATGGGCAACCGTCTGGTAGTGTATTTTTTTTTTCACCATGTGAGTTGAAAGTTCGATCCATGTACGATTGAAAATGAAAAATTCACGTTTGCGATTTTTTTTTTTCAAAATCTATTGATGGTTCACAAAAAATGGTTATTCCTATCTGATGACACAAGTATTCAGTAATATTGAGCAAAAATTAAAATTAAAAAAATACCTTACAATGATACTATAATCGAAACATTGAACAAGGGTGTTCATTTTTGAAAAAAACCTAAAAGTCCAAATATCTCGAAAACCGTGCGACTTTTACTGGACCTATTTTAGCTTTTTCATATTGTCCTAAGTGCCCTCTATCCGCAGGTCAAGAGTTATCCACTCATTACCTAACACCCTGTATAAACGAGTGGAAGTCTCTACTAACGTGAAAATATAGTTTCCGTACCTACGAGTATTAGAGTTACAGAAATAAGACCCAATAAATTATTGTATTCACAACCAACTTCGTATGTACGTTTGTACGTAGTCAATGCCATCAGCGATGAAACTTGGCGATCTCAGTAAAAAAAAACCTCATTATGTCAATTTGATTAAACACTAATTTAAAAAAATAAGTAAAATTACTAGTGTTAAAATTTTTGCTTTGCACACAAATTGTAGTTGTGAAAAATAACACTTTTTGAGCAACTGTCTCTGAATATTTAGCTGTCAGTGTGGACAAAGAAGATTTTGATTAAACAAGCTAAGCGCAAATAAAACTGCCTTCAGACGTTTAATGGTTACTTTTACTCAAAGAAGATGATGACATGAATAAAAAAATATACACTTTCCCCGACGAACATACAGTCAAACACATACACCCAATCACACCAATAGGGCAGGCAGAGAACACGAAACGTGACATAGATGACACGAACATAATTTTCATTTAAATAATGCAACAATATAAGTGTTAATAAATTGCGAACAACAATTAATTTGGCATAAGTTAAATCAATTAGTAAAAAAAAAAAAAAACAAATTTTGGTGCAGTAGGTAAGTAACTCAGAAAATGTTTCGTTTTAATGCACTAATTTTGTTGAGATAGGATTTTACATGTAAAGAGGTTTCTAAGTTTGTTTATTTTTGTCTTTGGTTCATTTAGAAGATTTGCTTTCTGTTATGTCATGTCATATGAGTCAAGTGTCTACCAGGAAATATAAAATAACGTATCAGAATTCTTACACTTTTATTGGTAGCTAGCTAACTAAACTCCAATAAATTTGAATAAACTTATACATGGCATAGGCCAGTGCCCAACCAAAATAATAATTATAATGACTGACAATCACCACAAAAAAAAATCTTCTTTGAGAAATGTGAGCTAATTCTAATTTAGATGTTGATGTTGCCATAGTGATGTCTCTTGAGTCACCTAGTAAAATTGTGATTTTCTGTCCACACTTTAACTGTAGAAGTTAAGAAATTGCTATGGTTATGAGCTTGGTTATCTATCACAGTTGTCTCCTGATTAACAGGACAATCCTTCATCAACATAATGGCCAATAGAGATGATGACAGGGTTAAAGATATATCATTCTAATTAATCCGTAAGTTAGATTATGGTAAAAAATTAAACACATATTTTTTAGTCTTTAAACTTCCTGAGTGGGGGCTAGTGACGTCACGTTTGAGTAATAATTTTAAACAAAAAAAACCGACTTCAAATTAGCAATATTTTGAAAGTATTCTGTTTACTGAATGTAAAATCTTGACTTCATCAACAAATTACCAAAATCGCCGTACATCTCCATATAAATTTTGAAGAGTTCCCTCGATTTCTCCTAGATTCCATCATCAGATCCTGGTTTCGTGCCAATGGGACCAATTTCGAGTTATACCCTATCGATTAAAAAAAAAATTTTGAAAATCGGTCCACGGGTCTCCGAGATATCGAGTAACATACACACAAAAAAAAATAAAAAAAAATTAGGTCGAATTGAGAACCTCCTTTTTTTGAAGTCGGTTAAAAATCAGTACAATTTTTACTCAAACGTGACGTCACGCGAAGCTTTTAGACTCTATATTATCGTCAATTTTCGTCTGTCAAATACAAGAAAGAATATGGGTACAATATTTTTTCGTAGTCTATCTGACGGACTAAATAGTTTTCTAGCCTATTAACACTCCAGTATTAAAAAACTTTCTAGCACATTTTGTCAGCTTAGATGCAACCCCATCTCCACATGAGCTACCAAATTTTTTACAATTTTAATCATTATTTCATAAGGCCACACATTTTTAAAGAAAATTTAAAAATCTACTGTTTTAAAACTATTATCATTCTCTCTTTAAGCTTGTAATGTATTAATGCCTGATGTTCTGAAACCCAATGTTATACCAAATATTCGCTAAAGCTAAACTGTAAGCTTATCTATAAAATTAAATAGTCTTGCAATTTTTATGTCGCTGAGCAAAACCATGACGATATCATTTACGTATTTAGTAATAAATAATATAAAATAGTTAAACTGAAAAATAATAAAAAAAGTACAGTAACATACCAATGCCGTTTGACTCATTTTTTCTCTTGAGCTGCTGCTGGCTGTTCGGCTGAACATGCGCGGGGATCGGAGGAGGAGGCCTCGACGCATCGAAGCTACAACAAATAAGTGAGATAATCAACGAGACAATAGTACTGTTTATTTTTACATCAACTGATTAGTGTAATCAAACTTACTTTGGAGGCACCATCGGTGGTGGTTGGTTGATCGGGAACATAACTGGGTTTTGATTGTTGATACCTGAGAAAAGAAAAACATCATGAACATTAAAATTAAGAATAAATTTTTAAAATATATTGGGGGTAGATTTAAATTTTCTATAACTGAAATATCGCAAGTATCAAATGAATTCAGTATCTTGTAAATAAATGAAAGTACAGAATTTTTTTGATTTCATACCAGGATATGCGGCGGCAGAGGGCCGTATTTGATGAATGGCGATTGGTAGTGGCGCGGGTGTTGAAGCTGGCGGCGGAGGAGGCTGTTGGGTCTGCGGGACAGGCTGGAGCGCTCTGGGCGGCGAAACGGGCGGCGGAGGCGGCGGCGCGCTCGAAGCGGGCGGCAGTGCAGCGGGAGCTGGCGGCTGGCTGGGAAGTGGTGGCCACGGCGCTGGCGGCGGCTGGGTCATGTACGACTCACTTATAAACATAGCTATTTGTGGTATAGTCTCGGCATTAGTAGTAGTGTTAGTAGCAGCTGCAGCCATCACTGCGTGTCGCTCAGCCAGTACTCTAGGCACTTGCCCTGTGGCATGAAATAAATTTTGCTCTTCCTTTGAAGCGTGAAGGTATTTACAGTTTTCTCTGGTACAGCCGTTTCTATTCTGATAATCGTGGCAGAACTGTAAAATATCTTTCATCTTCTCAATATCCAGCTCGTGACGAAATATGCACTGTGTATTTTTAGTACAGGTGCCCCAAATATACCTTCTGCAAATTTCGTCCCCAATAGGGGAATTGGCTTGTCCTGGATCTGACGATGTTGATTGTGGTTGCCTTGGGATCATGGGGTGGCTGAAAAACAATAGCAATAAGTGACCTTACCCCCACAACTTAAAATCTTGCTAAGTATATTGGCTACCACCACAATAATAATTAATAACCAAATTAATTAACACAGGCAACTAGACGATTCCATCCCGATTTAATTTTCAGGATTCCGGGATACCAGGATTATTACCAGTTAATCTCAGGATCCCAGGATCGTCCAGGGATTGTCTTGGTAGTAGAAAGGTACAAATGAACATATAAAAATAAACACTTAACTTTAATGAAAATATTTAGCTTATCTTCAAGAAACAGAACCAAATTAAAATTATACTTTCTTCTGATAAATACAAGGCGGTTACTAGGCACTTTTGTAAATTGTTCCTGAAATTGTTTTATAGTTAATTTCTTTTTTTACAATAAACTATTAAAAAAATTAAGTTCTCAAAACTTGTTTAGTTTATTTATACTATGAAAAACACTATATGCTAAAGAGATTTATATTATGAAAAATACTATATGCTAAAGAGATCTATCAAATTTTAGATGAAATAGACTAGAAACTTTACAATTACTTTTTTAAGCCAAAAATGTTTCATTCAAAAGCATATCTATTTATTCGTTTGACACATACAGTGGTGGACAGATAATTAGAAACACTCCATACAATCACGTCAACAACCATCATGAACTAGCGGTAGTAGTAAAATAATCATAAATAAGGCATAATTAATTATGCAGTAATGTAGCCACAACATTAAAATATGTATACAACGAAAAAAAAGACAACAGAATTTTATCATTTTGCTCTAAAGTTAGTTTTTACATTGGTAACTCGAATTTCCGTTACTGGCCGTTTGGACACATAATTAGAAACAGGGCCACTAACATACTTTTTTCTTTTGTATAATTAAAAATAACCTTTTTATTACACTTGTGGTGACAAATACACATCACCTTTAGTTTGGTGAGTAGTAAATTGTGTTCAAAATGGGGAAAAATAAAAGTTATAAGGTGTCACCTCTCTAAGTAAATGTAAGTCCGTGTTTGGACCGAAAGAGGACATGGAAAAGAGTCGTCGATCACTTTGAATGCTATAAGATCCATTGCAAAATACATGGAACTACTGAAAACTAAATTAAAAAGACACGCAAGGAAAAAATCGCCCAGAGAAGATTAGCTTATTTGCTAAACAAGACCCGTTCATAGGCTCCAATGAAATTTGAAATGAGGTTTTCACGTCATATGACCCCAGAAACGTGAAGTGAAGACTAGTAGCCAGTCGGTTAGTTGAAGTGAAATTGTATTGGAGGGTTTCCCGAAAGGTACCGGTCCTGCAGAACTGTAAAGAGAGATGAGATAATTATTTGCGAAAAAATACAGCAAGTTGACAGTTCAGGAATAGACAAAAAGTTTTACTTTCAGATGAAACTAAAATCAAAATGTTTCCACCACCATGCTTATCTATACTTTTGTGTATTTATTATTGAAACCATGGTTTGGTAGACGTTTAATGTAGCGTTTTCCGTCAGAATTCACCATATTATTTTTAGTTTCATCTGAAAATAAAACTTTTTATCTGAGTATTCCTGTAATGTCCACTTGCTGTATTTTTTCGCAATTAATTATCTCATCTCTATGTTCTTCTGTATGTACGGTACCTTTCAGGAAACCCCCTCAAACAGTTTTGCTTCATCTAACTGACTGGGTACTAGTCTACACTTCACGTTTTTGGAGTCATGTTATGTGTAAACCTCATTTATAACTTCATTGGAGCCTATAAACGGATCTTGTTCAGTAGAAGATTCGCTTACCGTCCGATAAGCGAATCTACTCTGGGCGATGTTTTCTTTGGGCGTGCCTTTCTAATTTGGTTTTCAGTAGTTCCATGTCTTTTGCAATGGTCGATGGTATGAAATACCTTCATATGGTGCATTCTGGGAGATTGACGATTCTTTTGGATGTCCCCTTCGGTCCAAACGCGGATTTACAATTACTTAACGAGTTGACGCCTCATAACTTTTATTTTATTCTCACTTTAAACATTAATTTACTGCTGTTGTAACTGAAGTTGATGTTGATTGCCGCCAAAAGAGAAATAAAATGGTTTTTTTTTAATTATATAAAAGAAAAAAGTATGTTTGTGGCCCTGTTTCTAATTATATGTCCAAATAGCCAGTATCGGAAATTCAAGTTATCAATAAATAAACTCATTTTACACCAAAATTATAAAATTCTGATGTATTTTTTTTATTGTACGCATATTTTAATGTTGTGGCTACATCGCTGCATAATTAATTATGAATTATTTGCGCTTCTTTTGCTACTACGGCTAGTTCATGTTAATAATTTCGTGATTGTATGAGTGTTTCTAATTAGCTGTCCACCACTGTATATGAAGAGGCAGAAAAAGTGTGTTTAACCTCAATGGAAGCTGGGAGAATTATCAATATATTTTTATTAGTCTCCTCCAAATTACAACCTTGTGAGGAACTATTCTCATAAAGACTCATTTATTCTTTAACATGTTAACTGCAAGACTCATTTTTATGTACTTGCATACCATACATTGCCAAGTATTTTGTCTGGTAATAAGGCTTCATCATTTCCATTATATGCAAACTAGGTCTTTAAGAGGATAGGAGTCGCACCACTTCTCCATAAAAACATAGTCCCCTGTTTTCTTCCTGAATAATGACATTAGAGCAAAAACTTTTTTTTCATTAAATTTGTATCTGTTGCGCTATGCCCCTATGATTTGCTTTTATCGATTTTCTAAATAAAAAAAAAAATAATAATAAAAAAATTAGAATACTCATAAAAGCAAATCATAGTGGCATAGCCACAACAAATACAAGTTAAATAAAAAAATTTTTGCTCTAATGTCATTATTCAGGGAGAAAACAGGGGACTATGTTTGTATGGAGAAGTGATGCGACTCCTATCCCCTTAAAGGCCTGGTGAAAGCCATTCATAGAAATATGACCCCACAATCAACAATATTATGATGGAATGAATGAAATTTTGACCTACTTGAACCTAATTTCACCCAGATATTGAGCAAAAATTTCTAGCCTTTAAAAAAAAGATGCCAGGTTTACTGGACCTGTTAAAGTACCAATAAATAAATAAAGTATACAGTTTTTTTGGGACCTGGTAAGGCAATAGTTACAGTAAAATAAAAACATGAAATCGACAAATCAGTTACAAATGATGACTAACGAACGGAATGAAGTCTGTTACACTAAAACATGGCAAACAATAACAACTTACGACACTGATTCACTTAAAACACGTTAAATTACCACGTGATTTAAACTTCGAATTCTCAACTAGAAACGCGTGCGCATAATCTCCGCTCAGTGCGGCTACCTGGCCTACAAATCAAAGGCTGGGTATTCGCACTGAACTACCCTCAACCAAGCAGCGAATCTTGGTAAGAACAGATTCTTTATATAATTCTGGATTCATATTTTTCTTGCTGTACCTAATCTCGAAAATCCCGGGATTCATTAAGTGTAATCCCGAAAATTTCTGGACTAAAAATACAACCGGGATGGAATCCTCTTGAGGCAACACAAAAAGAGAATGAAAATGTTCTATAGAAAACTTGAATTTTGTAGGTAGGTATAACTGCCGACAAAATAGCTTAATAATTAGCGATTTCACACAAAAAAAAATCAATCGTGGCTAACTATTTCATAAAATAATACACGACTCGCGCTAAAAACTTACCAAGTACATTAAATCTGGATGTTATAAGCCACTAGACCCGCAACGACATTTCACTACCCCCAACAATGTCCCGAGTACTTCGAGCAAAGTTTTAACATGTCTTCAAGCCTGAGAAGCCAATATTTAAAATCTGCCATAATTTATTTAAGCCATTATTATGCCCCTTAGCTATGTCCGAACAGCTCCTGTCCCGCAGAGACCAACATTGTCAAAATAATAAATTTCCCAGTGTTCAGTGACACTGTCGTCACTGTCTGCAACAAAATGGCCGATCAAGACTACACTTCTCTTCTCTGTTATGTATCTTGCTTTGCGGTTCCAGTGCGTCGTGGTAAGGGGTTGCCAGATAGAAAAACCATGTTAAAAAGTCTAAAGCCTGCAAAACATGTTGGCCGAGCCTTGACGGTGTACGCCAATACCAACGTCTAGATCTAGACATTTCATTTGCGTTGCCTTGCCATTGCTCGGCGACGCTCGCCTAGTTGGTCGAACGACGGCAAGCGCCAACGTGTATACAAAGCATTTGCCATCGTTTGCGACGACTCGCTGTCACTCGTGATCACTGCTATCGGTTTTTCATCACAAATCAAAGGCGCTCGCGCGCACTCGGCTAAAGCCCGGTATACATGTTTGGCGAGTGCAGGCCAACGCGAGCTTAAAGCCCCCAATAGATGCTTGGCGAGCGCAGGCCAACGCGAGCCTAAGCAAATCAACACAAGCCAAGCGCTACTGTCTACATGTTTGACGAGCGCAGGCCAAC
>BHDV01014722.1:22835-33150 GCA_005406045.1 Adoxophyes honmai
TCGCGGCGCTCGCGTCCGGAGCGGTATTTTGGGCACGAGTCAAAGGAGCTTGCAACAAACGCGAGCGTGGTGTTTATATTCGCGCGCTCGCTTCATCGAGTTTTCCTTGTACTGCGCAGGTTGTGGCTTGCAAATTGCCAAAATGTATTAGTCGCAAGGAGAAACATTTCGGTTTGTGGAACTATTCCAAAAAAACACATAATATGGGATATTAAAGACGTCCTCCATTCTGGCTAGCTTGGACACATCTGGACTCACCACGAGATTGTGAACAGAGGTCTCGTTTACCATCGATCACGCGAGGCGAGAGCGCGAGGCGAGACGATGCACGAGGCGAGGTACGAGGTGAGAGTATAAATCCAGTAGATCAAAACTTGAGACAAACATAATATACAATAACAAGTCTGCACTGTTTTCGTGAATTGTCAAAGCGTTCTATTCAAATTTGTTTCGTGTACCTAGAGCTTAAAGTCGCTTTTCGCCAATTTCAATTTTGCTGGACACTTAATTATGTCATTTTGATTGCGTACATATTTTTGAACTTGCTGTATACATAATTTTTGAGTTCAATGACGTGTATATATTTTTGACCACTTGGATGAGTACTTATCTTTTTAATTAAAAATGGATACTTATTTTTTTTCACATTACAACTTTTTACTTGCTAATATTATGTTTGGCCTTGACTGTACATCAATGGTTTCACGATAGTCTCACGGAGGTCTCACGGATTGAAACAATAAAAAAAAAAAATTACTCATAGCCACACTGCTTTCGTTGACCAAACCGCCCACAAACCGCTCCTTGAACAGCTTTAAGATCGTGACACGCATGACACTTCTGACATTCAATTAGTGATCGTGTTACGTAGTAGTACTAGTTTGTCGGTACAATTTTTACCCAATTTAATTATAAAGTGTATTTAAAGTCAAAACGCTAAACTAAAATGGCAGAGTAAGTTATTCATTCTATTTTTTTTTCAACTATAGAATATATGATATATTTGGATGGCATATTTTTCACAACAGCTAATTTTTTTCTTTTTTAAACTCAAAGGCATGACTTGGACTTTAACATGTAATGGAATATGTTTTACCTTGCCTCTTCATATTTTCGTGAAGTTATCACTGTATAATATGAAGCTCACAATTTTTACCTATCCTGTATCGACAAGAATAACAATGTAGATCTTCAAAATTTACATTTTTAAGAATTTGCCCTTTATTTGAAGATCGGTACATAATGCGGTATCTTTTTTAATTTCTTTACTATTATTTATAAGCTAAACAATGACATTTTACCTAACTTATGTTTAACTTAGTAAGTAGAGCATTAACTTATAAGGTTGTTGAGCAAGGTTATTTGAAGGTGACTCTTAGGGAAATGACTCAAAACGTTAATTAATTATTGTTTTTACTGTGTATGACAATACTGTAAAATTCAATTAATTAATTTTAATTTTTTTTTTCTGAAAACATCTTTCGTTAAACTGTCAATAAAAGCTTTCTGTAATTTAAATGATTTTCTAAAACTTTATCTTTTAGCAGTATGTATTATTAGTTTGTTCTATATGTTTGCAATTAACATTTTGCAGGCCTAAAGCCGATATTGCCCTGATTGGGCTTGCTGTGATGGGCCAGAATCTTATCCTTAATATGGACTCTAAGGGATTTGTTGTCTGTGCCTTTAACAGAACTGTAGCAAAGGTAAGATTTATTATTTATTTGGTATATATTTCGAACTTAGTTTCCAAAAATATGCAATAGTTTATTTTTCTAGTACAGTTGTAACATTCTTTCTTACATCTCTTTTTTTGTACAGGTTGATGAATTCCTTGCCAATGAAGCAAAAGGTACCAAAATTATTGGTGCAAAATCATTGGAAGATATGGTGGCCAAGTTGAAAAAACCTAGAAAAGTGGTAATTTTGGTGAAAGGTAAAGGATAGTTTCAAAACATAATTATTTTTGGCTAAACAAAAGTATCTTAAATTTTGTTAAAAAAAAGATTCTTATGTTTCAATAACAATAATTTAACATTTATTTAACTTGGATTTTTTTAGACATGTAAAATAACTGATTTTTTATTTTATTTGCAGCTGGTTCAGCAGTAGATGCATTTATTTCAAAGTTAGTGCCTTTGTTAGAGAAGGGAGACATAATTATTGATGGAGGCAATTCCCAATACATGGACACCCAGCGTTGGTGCAAGGAGCTTAAACCCACTGGCATTCATTTTGTAGGAATGGGTGTAAGTGTAGTTTTTAATTATTTATTTGTACTTAATTATGCACTCATATGTTTGAAATCAAATATATGACTGTTTGAGGGCAATAGTGCAAAGAATAGAAGGTTGATTATTGTGATGACCAGTGTGTATATAATGGGTGTTTTGAATATTGTGGTTTAATCTATAACTGTTTTGTTTCTCAGCACATGGTTTATTGTAATATTTTCCTTCTCATAAAGTAATTTTTCCTTGCTATTTTAGTAGAGTATTGTAGCTATTCAGTAAAAAAGTAAAAACTGTGACAGCTGTAGTTAAAATTCAGTAAATAGCTTTGTATTTATTACTTAGAGATTGTTGACAGGTGAGTGGTGGTGAAGATGGAGCCCGTTACGGACCATCTCTGATGCCAGGTGGGCACCCTGAAGCCTGGCCACACCTCAAACCTATCTTCCAGGTAAAAAAATGCTATACCTAGTAACAAAAATGGTTGCATGTTTTTCTTTTTATTAAAATTATGTTATTTTTGGCAGGCTATTTGTGCTAAAGCTAATGACGAGCCATGTTGCGACTGGGTAGGCGAAGATGGCGCTGGCCATTTCGTCAAGATGGTGCATAATGGTATCGAGTATGGTGACATGCAGCTCATTTGTGAAGCTTACCACTTGATGAAAGATGTTCTAGGTGAGATTTTATACACAACTGTGCATCTTTTTGCACTTGTGTACATGTGGTGCTTGATTGACAATTTAATAATCATTTACCTCTACTTTTAGGCATGGAGCAAGACGAAATGGCGCGTGTCTTTGAGGAATGGAACAAGGGAGAGTTAGATTCGTTCCTAATCGAAATTACTAGAGACATATTGAAGTTTAAGGATGCAGATGGCAAGTTTCTTTTAAGCTTTAACTGGATAAAGTTATTGCTGAGTAACCTTACAAGCTGATATCAGAATTATGATCAATAACTCAAATACATTTCATATCTGTTTTACGACCTATCTATTACCTATATCTGTAAGCAATCAGTTGTTACAATTACTTAGCAAAAATATTGTCTTTAAACCTTTACATAGCTCATTGAGATTACTGGTATGTGGTTCTTGTACTTTTATCAGTGATGACATTGATAAATTTTGTATTCAGGTAAATACCTTCTGCCCAAGATACGTGACTCGGCAGGACAAAAGGGTACTGGCAAGTGGACTGGCATCAGCGCCCTCGAGTATGGAGTGCCCGTCACGCTAATAGGCGAGGCAGTGTTTGCACGATGCCTTTCCGCTCTCAAAGGTCAGTAGGCATATACTCTTATGGATATGTATATCCCGCAACACACGCTTTCACTTTGCACCAACCAATCATTGATCTTTTGCAGAGGAGCGCGTCAGAGCAAGTAACACCTTGCCGGGAGCTTCAAAGAAGTTCACTGGTGACAAGAAAGCTTTCCTCGAGCAGCTGCGCCAAGCTCTCTACGCCAGCAAGATCATTTCTTATGCACAAGGGTTTATGTTACTTAGAGAAGCGGCCAAGGTAATAAATAAATGCATTTATTATTGATTTAGGTACTTACATTATGATTATTTATGTTAGCTAGGTATTTGCGTTATTGTGGAACATTTGTTTATTCTCTCCCAGGTTCATCAATGGAACTTAAACTACGGCAGCATTGCTCTAATGTGGCGTGGTGGCTGCATCATCAGGAGTGTGTTCTTGGGAAATATCAAGGTAAGAAAATACTTATATTACTGCTTTAGCTAGCTTGAGAATGGATCTATTTCTGCCCCTATTCTGTCTGGTATTACCTAAGGTTATGTTCAACGAGTTATTGGCGGTGATTTGGTCTATAAAAGCTTTATATAAAGTTATTCTGATGTCCAAATTCTTGCCTTGTAATGTATCATTTAAAATACAGTCAGTGAAAGAGTAGCATACATTCATACAAATCATTTATTTCAAAATTGTTGAATTGAATAGGATAAGATAATATTATTAAGTAGTTGGATATAAAAGTATATTTGAAGTGATTTAATGACATAAAAACAAAACAACGGAACAAGAACATCTATTAAAAGAGTCCTTGTAATATAGCTAACATTTTGTAACTTTATTTGTTCCACGTTCGCGAAGTTACGGTCTGAAGCTAGTCCATTAAATTATTATTACGTACACTTAAGTTCGAGTAGGTACTCATTTTCGAATATGTCATATTGATTCCTCCTGACGTCTTTTATCTGTGATTGTTATCAGACTGAAATTGTTACAATTGCAAGTACTTTAGCATTGAAAGTGATTCAGCATGAAATTATCATTGATTTAGTGTTTTTCACCTGGTGAAATATTATTTCAACATAATGAGCAACATGTGTATTACTACATGTTCTAGTGTTCTACTAGTTAGCTTGAATAGAATTCAAATAATACTTGTGACTCCCTAGGACCTAGAAAGGAACTTAGATATGAACCTAGATTTAATGAACCTAGGGCCTAGGTTGTATGTACTTGCAAAAAGAGTTAACTTGTTTTTATTTGACCCATTTTACCTGCGCCTACTAGTTAGTTATGCAATTCAATTTCAATATCATTTCACGTGACCCTTTTGACATTGGCATTGTGATAACGAGGTTGTCGTACAGTTGTACAATGTCAAAGTTACCTAAGTAAACTGACTGTCACATGTTCTAATAATCAAGTTGAAAAGTTTTTGTGGCTAGAATTCTTAAAAAGTTATTATCTTTCATTATAATTCATATCCAGTAAATTTACACTAAACAAATAGGTCAAGGTATATTTTCGGCGACAGGCTAGCAACCTGTCACCATTATACATGCAAACTCAGAACCTAAAAAATACGCTAGTAGTGGTCACAAACGTGTAATATATAATATAATATATAATAAAATATATAATATGATACATATGTAATATAATATAAAATATTTGTGTATCTCTTAGTAAATTCTTTCATCTGTAGGATGTTAAATTATTCTTGAATCCATCCCTGCGCAGCTGAAACGCGCTTGCGGCCATAAAAAGTCGGCTACTTTTGCTTACAACCTATGCTAGCAATTGTTAAACTTAATTCTTTATCTTTCCGAATCTGTTGCACTGTTATAGAACGAGAACCAGCCTAACCTCTCTGATCACGGCTAGTGAATAGGGATGTCGAATTGTCGACTGGGTTAAAAATATGTAATTCGAAATAGTCCGTCAGTTAGACTATGGAAAAATATGAGACAACTGTTTTTGGTTTATCAAATAACTAAACACGACAAAGTTATACCATCAAACTTCCGGAGTGAGGGCTTGTGACGTCACGCCTATGTAAAAAAATTACTACATAGTGAGCTCACGCGAAACTTTTAAGCGCTTTACTTTCCAGAATGTTTGTCAAAGAAAAAAAAAATGTTATTAATATTTTTTGGTAATCTATCTGACGGACCAAATAGTTTTCTTAGTAGTCTAGCTTATTTGCTATGTTTGTTATCCAGGACGCGTTCACGAAGAACCCTCAGCTGTCGAACCTGCTGCTGGACCCGTACTTCACGAAGGCCATCGGCTCGGCGCAGGAGGCGCTGCGCCAGGTGGTCGCGCAGACGGCGCTCGCCGGCGTGCCCGCGCCGGCCTTCAGCGCCGCGCTCGCCTTCTACGACGGGTACCGCTCCGCCGTGCTGCCTGCCAATCTTCTACAGGTAATATTGACTTTAAGGGCTATATTTCACCGGGACACCACGGCGGCGCAACCAGTCGTCGGCTACCAACAAAATGTATACAGCTCTATAGGGAGTTACTCACCTGGTGTCCGTTAGTTGCGCAACCATATCATACATTTTGTTGGTAGCCGACGACTGGTTGCGCCGCCGTGGTGTCCCGGTGAAATATAGCCCTAACGGTTTTATGCAACGTGTTAAAGCAGATAGGGGGTTAAAAAAAAAAAGAAAAAGCTATGAATTCCTCTTATTGAGGTGGCAAACCTTTTTGAATGAAAAATTTAAAATCTGTCAAACAATAACACTGTTAGGCCAAGCGCGCACTACGACTTTTTGTCGCGCGATAATTTTGTCGCAGAAATGCAACGTAAGGGTTTGTATGTCATCGCGCGCACTACGATGAAAAAATCAGTATGGACAGCGCTATTTTAAAATCGTGTCGCGCGACAAAAAGTCGTAGTGCGCGCTTAGCCTTAAATTATAATCTATGATAACTTTTTAGTTCTATTAAGTAACAGCTTATATACTTATTTTTTTAAATATTTAAAAGTAGTTTTCTAAATGTGTAAAAAATATTTAAGTGTAATTTATTTTTAAATATTTCTGCTTGTTGTTTGGTTAAAAGCCTGGCTTTCTTCTAGTTTTATTGTGCAGACTCTTATAGTTTCAAATTGGCATTGCAGGCTCAGAGAGACTACTTCGGCGCCCACACTTACGAGCTCGCGTCCAAGCCGGGTGACTACATCCACACCAACTGGACTGGGCACGGCGGCAACGTCTCCGCTTCCACCTACACCACGTAGACGGGGCAACACAACATGTTTCAACACAGTCTCCCTTTTTAGTTCAACAAGCCGCCACCTATGTTGAAAATTTATTAGTTGTTTAATGAATGACTAAAACATGGCTAATGAAAAGCAATCCAATTGTTGTCATAGCTGTCAAAGTTTAGTAGTATGTTATTATTATTTTGTATGTAATTTATTCACCATATTGTAGTCAGCATCGAATGTACAGAAGTCTGTCGTATATCTACTAGGTGCTGGAATATACGGTCTGCCACTTCGGTATGTTTTTGACTGCAATGTAAAGCATTCTGTTGTTTCGTAATAATGTGATATGATAGTGTTCCAGTAGGTGTGTGTATTTCCGATGCACTTAAGGCACTTAAAGTATGTTAAGAATATCCACATTATTTTATATTATCGTTGCATTTCATCCATGACTGCGGCATACCGTTGTATTTTGATACATTTTTGTAAGTACTTTTGTACCTATTCTATAAAATTAAAAAATCATGAAATAATATTTTCATAAGAATACAGTGAGGAGTTTTCAAGTTAGTATTTAGTAAGGTAAATTTTATCAGAACGCAGTTACACTCCAGTCTGTGTCATAGGTGGTAAGACATGATACATCACAGTGACGCCAACTATTTCAGGGATTTCCCTGAATGAGGCAGTAGGGAGTAATTAGAATTGATACTCATCCCATAAGAGGCACAATAAAAATACCATTCCTATTGAACATTCCGTGGTGTCACAATTTTTTGGCATGTTGTTTTAAGGTGGTGATTGGTATTTGATGTAAAATTAAAACACGGTGATTGAAGTGTTTTTTATTTGTATTTTAATAATGTTATTTGCTTCAAAAGTGATATGGTGCTTCCTATATTTAAATACTTTTTGAATAAATTTACTTTATTGGAATCAAGTTTATTGCTTTCGCCTTTGCTGAACGGCAGGGCCATGCACGACAACCTGTCTTTATTTCGTAATGCGCGCTGCAGGCCGACGACGACAAATATGTCGTTAACCCATTCATTGCCGACGCTCCAAAAGCATACTATTCTACGATGCCGCCGCATTGAAAGCGAAAACGCGAATTCGCGTCCAAGGCATTACGTTAGTTTTCTAAAACACGATTTCGCGTTTACGGCATTATAAGTTATGTTTCAGTGTCTGAAAATAATAAGAAAATGCTAATGAAACAACATAACGTCATTGCAGTTAAACATCGAGTTACCCTAGTTAATATGCAAATCAAAAATGAATCGAGAAAGCTAAAAAGATAATGCCTCTAAAAAAGCTTAAAGCCCGTCACAGACTACGCATATAGGTACGATAATATTTTATCTACGTATAAATGCCATTTTTCCATATGTCGGTGTCAATGTCGAAGGCGGCAAAAGCTAAGCGTCCACTTGTCGGTATCGTACGCATTCTTGCATTGGACATATCGCACGCAACGGATTGTAGTATTCTTTGTATAGAAACTCATACAAGTGCATCCACCTGTCCGCATCGTACGCATCGCATTTCGCCATACATCTGATTGAATCCGATGCGTCCGATGCATAGAGGATAGAACCTATAGAGAAACAATGTTCGCAACCCCAGTCCGAAAAAGTTTGTTGATTTCAACATTCTAAACGTCACCGTCACTGTCACAGAAACTGTACAGAGCCAATAACAGTAGAGAAAAAGGCACTAGCGTTACGCGCGATCTTGGACCGGCCAATAAGAGCACAGCGATCACTTCAATTGTTTTGCGGAATAATTTCCGAACAACCAAGATGACATTAGTACTCTATAGGTTCTATCCTCAATGGTCCGATGCGTGCGATGCGGACCTGTGGACGCTTAGCTTAATCCGCCGCTTTAAAAATAAGGCGGTCCACGTTTAGCCGCATCGTACTACTACTAAAATTGTAGGGTGACCATACTTACAGAATAAAACAATGTTGAAAGGAATTGTAAGGAAACTGTGACAGCGCCGTCAGTGGAACGTTTGCACAACTGCCGAGGTCCATACAATTCCGTAATAACTCGCAAACGAAATCGTTATCGAATTCACTATCGTTTTCATTACACTAGACGCTCAGAGCGTCTTGTGTGTTCATTTCGATGGTCCAGTCGTTAACGAATTCGTTTGAGAGTTATCGCAAAATTGTATGGATACCGAGACAGCGCCGCCAGCGGAACGTTTGGACAACTGCCACGGTCGACAAGTCTCCATACATTCCGCGACAACTCGCAAACGAAATCGTTAACGACTGCACCATCGAATTGAACACACTAGACGCTCAGTACATTTTTGCGTAACATGCAATCGTTAACGAGATATCGATCGAAAACCATATTAGGATATGAAATTTATTTTCTTGATAGGTATTATCTATTATTTGGTGATAAATATCATTAAAATTGTTAAGGTAAAACTTTTACATTGTACCTACTCAGACTTACAATTTGTTTTTTATTTAATTTTTGTCAAAAATTGCAATCTCCCGCGGGTCACGAAGTGGCCAGCCAACGCATTTGAATTTCCCTGACCAGCGCGTCGTCGCCAAGCGTGACCTCACAGACTTTGCGGCCTTCTGGAGATCGTTATTCTTCTCAAAAAATTTGATTAAAAAACCAAATTGTCAGTCTGATCTGATCTATAACTTTAATCTTAGCAATTTTAAGGATGTATATCACCCAAAAATAGGAAATACCTACCAAAAAGACAAACTTCATATCCTAATATGGCTTTCGATCGATATCTCTATAACGATGCATGTTCCGCAAAAATGTACGTATCCATAAATTATAGAGCATAAAAAATAAAAAGAGCTACAAAAAACTTTTCAACAAAATTATCGTAGGTACCTATGTTGTCGGATAGCCGAGTTATTGTCAAAAAACAAATCCCAACCTTTTTTTGAAAATGTTGGAAAACCCACATAGGAAATCTTGGTCGACAATTTCAAGTTAAGCTTTTTTAGGCATTCCCTACGTCTTATCAAAAATTCAGCTTTCTCAGATCATTTGCATTTCTAAGCCATTTTTTCCGACGAAATGACTGGACTATTTGACTTGGGAATAATTTTCAACGTTATATTTCTATCCACGCTTCCCTAAGAGAAAATCTTAACAGACAGTAGGCAGACAGACTAACGGATAACATAGTGATACTATAAGGGTTATCTGGAAATTGAACAAAATGACAAATAACCAACATTAATTAAAAATTAATAAAATACCAACTATTTCAAAAAATAAAAAACTATTTTTAATTTAAATAAGTATGTAGCATCAGGTCCTCGTCAATTAGAAACATGAAGAGAACTAGTCAAGACAAATCCAACGAGCCCCAACTCGATGGGTTTACTGAACGTGTAACATTCCTATCACACCTACAAATGCTAACAAACGACCTGATGACTTTGAAGACCTGAACCGATTTCCACCAAACATAGCTAAGCACCTCCCCCTTTCTTCCCGTGGGTGTCGTAAGAGTCGACTCTGGGAAAGGGTTAGTGTATTGTGGGCGATGGGCTGGCAACCTGTCACTGCAATACATTGAGGATAGAACCTATAGAGTACTAATGTCATCTTGG
>BHDV01014733.1:3014-19124 GCA_005406045.1 Adoxophyes honmai
AGTTCAACCTAACACTCCTCCTCGCTTCGCTCGTCGTCGTACCTAACCTGTCCGAAATCTGACCTGCCTTAAGGTGGAATACGTACTATTATTATATTATACGCTATTATATTTTATGATCATTATACTAAAAGATAGTATATACTATGATCGATATGCGTTTTGAATGTTATACAAAATGAATTTAGAGTATTTGAATGTTACATGAAAAAATATTATACCAAATGAGTATTATGTTAACTGACCGTTATTCCTAATAAAAATATTGATTTTGATGTTATAGCAAACGTTGATTATAATATCTTGTGAATGTTATGAATGTGGAATTATATTTTTTGTAGTTATATCATATGGGACGCACCCATGTTTTAGGCGACAGGCTAGCAACCTGACACTATTAAAATATCTATGAAAAAAAACTTAAGAACTCTGCAAACAAGAAGTAAATAGGTAGTCGTACTACTATACAACATTTTTCTATCATGTTCAAAGCAAATAAATAATCAATTCATTTAATTTCTGCCTACTTTATACGTTTGTTTATATTAACTGGATTATTAATGTTTTTTAAATTACAACTAACTTTTTGCCTAAGGTTCCGTTGGTGGCTAAATGTTTTTTTTTTTAATTCAATTCATTAAAGCATCGTCAATCGCTCGATGATCAGCAGGAAGAGATCCCTATAAGAATACGTTCATCTTAGCACTTTTAAGTTGTTCTGTCCTTGCTATTTTCGGATGTTTTGTACAGTTACACACGCATACAAACATTAATAAGAAATAGGTACATTAAAATTATTTATCAGTGATGCATCTGTTTTAAATCTGCGTAGACGCAGGTCGTCTAACGAGGCACATTGTCGCCGCGAGCGCCGCTCGACGCGAGAGATACCTGAGGACTCCGGTTGTATGTCATTCCTAAACATACAAACATATTATAGTATACATTTTTGACTGCGGTTCAATTTCAATGTTGAAATATTTTTGGCTTTTCATCGTTTTAAATCTCCTTTCTCAGCGTATACACGTCTTACATAAAGTTTGGCTATGTCGAAACATGTCGATTTAAATTAGTGTTCAATTCTTGGCAAATGAGGGTAGATGTAATATTTCCCACCAATTTGACGGCGCCTGTCACTGAAACGGTGACAGGCAATCTCGCGTAGAAGAGGCAACTGTGCGAACGTTCCGTAATTGTGAGCCTCGTGTGAGCTTCTGAAAGCTCCTCGGTCTTTTCGTTACCAAAGGACAGCCGTGATGTGCGTTTGTGTTGGGCTCGTAGCTCCTGAACTTTAACCAACTGCAAACTCCAAGGAGCCCTACGCCGTGCCGCTCGCCGAGTGACCTGCTTGCTGGACTGGTGCTGGAGCCTGAAGGTTGGTGGGATTTTTCATTCACTCGAGTTTGGCAAGAGTTTGTTGTTCTATTTTTTTCATTCTTAATTTTCAAAGATTGCTAGTGCAACAATTAGATCTAAGACGTTTTTACTGAGATGCTCGCGATTGCTTGCCGCCATCAAACCCACGCCGATTCGAAACGCAGTAAAGAATAGTTCTGCTAGGACTGAGGCTTAGGTATATCTGGTCTTACATTACAAAGACCTCAATTTTGAGTACTGACTCCGCCTCATAATGTCATCAACCCAAATAACCAAATTTGTACACAAACGTCACATTTATAACCCATAAATAACACATCAGCAGATTAATGATAATTTTAATCCTATAAAATTTAATATCACACGTAGATACCGTCTCTTGTCATAAACAGAAACGACTGAACGCCCCATATCAAAATTCAATGACGCTATAAAAACATAAACCACATCAAAATGGGGGTTTTCCCGCGCCATGAATTCCCCCCATTGCCGCCGTTCCCCCGAACCCCCGATTCTCCCATATCGCTTACAGAATTTATACTAATGACCTGGCCCTTTAGTGGTATTTACATGCGTAAGGAATTGTAGGCCTTTTGAACGAGGGTTAAAGTTTTTCCGCGAAGGGTTTTGGCCATTATTTGGATCTTACTTTTGGTTCGAGGCGCCTTTTTAGATTTTATGACGTTCGCAGTTACGGCTGTAAGATATGAGTCGTTGTCATTATAAGACGGATAAATCACGTCTTCAAAGTGAGTTTAGTTCGACATGTATACGAACAGAGCAGGGTTACTGATATAAACTGGCACGAAAAATGTCGAGCTCGATCCAATTTTAAGACGAAAGTTTCCGTATTGTTGAGGCACGAGTGATAATTATTTAGTGCTATTACTTTTATGTTTTAAAAACTCTGTAATATTTTGAACTTATATTATTTTAATTATATCAACATTTGGAGCTATCGGGAAAAGTATTGAATTGTATTTATTTTAATGTTCATCGTAGGTACCTACACAGTGTTTGATGTTACTAGTAGATTTATTATATTTTCATAAACAAGTTTAATTAAGATTCTTGCAATAATAATTACATCAAGCAGCAAGGTGACTTAATTAGAGCTTTAATAGTCCAACGAAGTAAAAAGAATCCATCCAAAAATTAAACAGCATTTATTTAGCAATTTGATTAATTATAAATAATTGGAATAACCAGCATTAATTAAAAATTAAAAACACCCCCGACGCGCCCCAACCCAATGGGTTTACTGAACGTGTAACATTCTTATCGCACCAAATAAATGACCTGATGACCTTGAAGACCTGAACCGATTTCTACCAGACATGGCTAAGAACACTCTCGACTGATATAACTTTCAAACAAAAAAACCGCATTAAAATCTGATCATCCGTTTGGGAGCTACGATGCCACAGACAGACACATGCACATTTACACACACACACACACAGACACGCCAAACTTATAACACCCCGTCGTTTTTGCGTCGAGGGTTAAAAATAATTTATTACCAAAGTTATAGCAACGCTGAGACAGACATGTAAGTGGATGGGTGACCGCTTCTCAGAAAATACAAAAAGAATCCCAACCTCAATTATTTGCTGACAAATCCGATCCTTGCTAAATTAATCCAGTCTGAATTAGCGATAGTCTATCCAATCAGGGTATCCTGAGGTGCGATTTTTCTTATAAAAGTTGCAGACTTAGCTTAGCGAAGAAAAAGGTAGCTAAATAATTCTTAAGTAGTTCTAAGAGGCACCAGGATTATTAATTAAGTCTTAAAATAAAGGGATTTATATAAATCGTACCTACTTAATAAAGAGATTGGAAAATGTTTCAGCTTTAATTCCAATGTTTCTAAAAATGTATTTATAGATTATAAATTACAAAAGCAAAGCGTTATACAAATAAGTATTTTTATTAACTAGAGTTAGTTGAGAACGGTTCACTAAGAAGAGACTTTACTTAAATCAAAAACGAATCTTCTATAATATGTTTTGTGTACTTAATCTGTGATGTTTAAACTCTTCGACGAGCTTGACGTCAAGCTGTTTAATTTTCCATACAATCATTACAGTTAATTATAACAACTCGACAATGAGTTTAGTTTATTTCGTTTGAGAATACCTAGCATTACAGGAATTGTATAGTTTTGTGTCATTCAATTGAGACTATTTCTTGTTTAACAATTTTTACTAGAACAACGCCATACTCGTTATGTAATATTGCATAACATAACATAACATAAAACTTCACGCCTGTGATTCGGAATCCGTACCAATATATAAATGTGAAAGTGTGTTTGTTTGTTTTTTTGTTTGTTAGTCCGTCTTTCACGGCTAAACGGAGCGATGGATTGACGTGATTTTTTAGGTAGAGATAGTTTAGGGCACGGAGACATAGGCTACTTTTTATCCCGGAAAAAAATGATGTTCCCGAGGGAAAACAAAAATATAGTTTACCTGATAGATCGATATCGATCGATGATAGATCGATATCAATCGATAACCGATCGATAGATGATAGATCGATGGCGCTGTGTGTCGTTTGAAACGAGAATTTTCTTATAGTTGTGCTTTATACCGCAATATAACCGAGTTCTACGCGAGCGAGGCCGCGGGCGGAAAGCTAGTTTTACACATAAAACTACCGTGAGACTCACTCATAGTGAAAACAACGTGAGTAATTCCGTTATTTTTCACTACCTGTGATTCGGGATCAAATGTAATAAGGAGAGCACACGAAACATTGCATAGACAAATCTATGGCTATTTTTCATGTTTCTGCGCTAATACTTAAATTGCTTTGTTGATAGTGAAGTGGCTCAAGCTCCGCCTATGTTTCCACAGAATCAAAGGCTTTCTCATAACGCACAAACGGTTCACATACTCTTCGGCTTTCTGTGTAACTTGCTGGTCTCAACATAGGTACAACTGGTTAATTAATCTGATCACATATCACATTTTATACATTCTACTAGCTGTGCCCGCGACTCCGTCCGCGTAGAATAGTGGTTTGGTTAATTTTCCCCCGTTTTATCCACATTTTCTATTGTTTCCTCGCTCCTATTAGTCGCAGCGTGATGTTATATATTTATAACCTAAAGCCTTCCTCGATAAATGGTCTATCCAACACAAAAATAATTTTTCAATTCCAACCAGTAGTTCCTGTGATTAGCGCGTTCAAACAAACAAACAAACTCTTCAGCTTTATAATATTAGTAAAGATTGGTGGCAGATTTGTAATTATATAACACAATCGTAGCAAAGCATGCCATTATTGCAAAAATTGTCCAAGCAAATGAGACGTTGAATACACATACCTAAAGGGATAAGCAGAGCATACGAAACGCTACATAGACAAAACCATGACTATTTCACGTTACGTGGCCACTTCTAGCATATTTTTAGGGTTCCGTACCCCAAAAGGAAAAAACGGAACCCTTATAGGATCACTTTGTGGTCCGTCTGTCCGTCCGTCCGTCCTTCCGTCCGTCCGTCCGTCCGTCTGTCAAGACCCTTTTTCTCAGGAACGCGTGGAGGTATGAAGCTGAAATTTATATCAATTACTCAGGTCTACTGTCCCTTGAAGCTGTGAAAAAATCAAACTTCTAAGCCAACGCAATCAAAAGATACAGCCGTTTATGCCGCAAATTTTCGACACTTGCAAGGGAATCAAAACCTACAGGGTGCTTCCCGTGAACTCAGAATCTTGAAATTTGGTACGAAGCAACGTCTTATAGCATAGATAAAGGAAAAATTACGAAAACCATAAATTTTTAGTTACATCACATCTTACTAATATTATAAACGTGAAAGTTTGTGAGTATGGATGGATGGATGGATGTATGGATGTATGGATGGATGTATGTATGGATGGATGTTTGTTACTCCTTCACGCAAAAACTACTGAATGGATTTTAATGACACTTTACAATAATGTAGCTTATACATCAGAATAACACATAGGCTACAAATTGTAATGATATTCTGTGAATTATCCAATATACGACGATAATTCTCAAGTAAGTCGGGTAAAATCTGCCATTTCCGAGCTTTGGCGTCCGCTGTCAAAACCGTTGAAGTGGCGCGCATGCGCGGTGCAGACGTCACGCGTGGCTGAGTGCGCGACCCGAACGCGGGCAAACGCGTGATATTTGTCAAATGCGATTCAAAATTATTTGTGTAATAATTTTAATGCCATAATATTAGTTCTATTCTACGCCACGCAATCCGAAATACTTATTCTGCGCAGACGAAGTCGCGGGTAACAGCTCGTAATATATATTTTTTTAATAATTTTAAACTTACTACCCATTTCCTCATAAACGCGTAGAGGTATTAAATTGAAATTCATACCAAATACTCAGGTTTATAATACCTTTAAGCTGTAACAAAATCAAACTTCTATGTCAACGCAATCAAAAGAAACAGCAATTTAAGCTGCATATTTTGAAACTCGCAAGTACTCGCAATGGAATCAAAACCTAAAGGGTACTTCCAGTCGACCTAGAATCTTGAAATTTGGCATGAAGCAACGTTTTATAGCACACATAAAGGAAAAATTCCGAAAACCTTAAATTTTTAGTTACATTACAAAATATATATTTTTTAATAAATATAAACTTATTACTCGATTGTCGTAATGAACGAACTTTGTAAACCTTGCAGGTTTGTACGGAACCCTCGGTGCGCGAGTCCGACTCGCACTTGGCCGGTTTTTTAGGTTTTGTGTTGGCAGTTGACAGATTATTGTGTCGTCTAAAATATACTTTAACCCAATTCCTTAGTCGCCTCTTACTTCCACGAAAATGGTGAGCTGTTCTTCTAACCCGACACAACACAGATAATAATTAAAACTTAAACAAATCTTTGAAAATGAAAACCACCTATACATTAAGCGTTATATTTCGTACACTCGACATGCGAATCATGACATACTCCGCAAAAACATCGATATAGCGGCCAACAAACAATGAAACGGGGCGTTCCGCCAATTTATGTAATACGATACCCCCCAAAGGGGGGCGCCCTAGTAAACTGTTATGACTATGACAGATAAATATCTGCACTTGACGGCACTGGAGTAGTTAGACGTCTGTCCCTATTTTCGTAAGTCGCCTTTCCCGTGATAGAGTAGTTTGGTGTTGTGAGGTTTTTTTCTTTTTCGACCCCCACGAGAGGGGTGAGGGTTTGACGCCAAAGTCTATCTGAGTGTGCTAAAATAGTTGAAAAACGCCAAACTTATTTTTAAATGTTTACCCGCTATCCCTCTTTCCTTCTCGTCTTCTCCTTTTTTGTTTTCTCTATAATTAAGATTCTTTACTGTCTCTCAAATCTGTACGAGATCCTTTAAGGGACGAGGATTCGACTTTACATTTCACAACCATGACTGCTTATCTGCCATTTGAGAATGCAGGCGTGATCAATGCATTATAATTATTATCATTATGTACCTATGTCTCTAATTTAAAACTTAACTTAACTATATTTATAATCACACAGTCATACTTATTAGGGTACCGAACAAATAAAAGAAAACGGGAACCTTTACAAGATCACTCCATCCGTCTGTCTGTCTTTCAAGTTGCTTTTCTCAGGATTATACGGATTTCGTTTTTACTTTACCAGGTACGGAACCCTAAAAAATATCAATAAAGATAAAGGATAAGTGATAATCGCTCTTGATACTGAATCGTCTTCTTAATTTTCTTGAGCAAAAATCTATTAGAGGTAAAAAATAATACGGGCAACGAACTAACGCCCTTTGAAAATAATTTTACTCAGAACACGCATTAAATATAATAACATTAAAACTAATCTTCTTCTAAGGAGCTTTGTTCGCAGGATAACTAAAGCATAAATTCAATAGTAGTTAGCAAAGGTGTAAACAAAGAAATAAGCGATACAATTTCACCAATAAATAAATGGTTATTTAGTGTTGATGGAACAAATTTTGACGCTCCGTAACCAAATTAGGGACGTTTTAGAAAAAACCTGCCAAGTGCGAGTCGGACTCGCGCACGAAGGGTTCCGTACCAAAAACTGCAAAAAATCAGATTTTTTGTATGGGAGCCCCCCTTAAATACTAATTTTATTTTTATTCAATTATTTATTTTTAAAGTAGGTACTTAATTAAACATTCTGTGAGCATTTCAAGTATTTAGCTGTTACAATTATTTAAATAGACCCAAATCTGCAAAAAAATAGGTTTTTTGTATGGGAGCCCCACTTTACATACTAATTTTATTTTATTTTAATTATTTCTTTTTAAAGTAAATATTTAATTAAATATTCTGTGAGCATTTCAAGTATTTACCTGTTACAGTTATTTAAATATATCCAAAATAGCAAAAAAAACACGTTTTTTGTATGGGAGCCCCCCTTAATTATTATAATTATTTTAATTTTAGTATTTGTTGTTATAGCGGCAACAGAAATACATCATCTGTGAAAATTTCAACTCTCTAGCTCTCACGGTTCGTGAGATACAGCCTGGTGACAGACAGACAGACAGACAGACAGACAGACAGACAGACAGACAGCGAAGTCTCAGTAATAGGGTCCCGTTTTTACCCTTTGGGTACGGAACCCTAAAAAGTCAAGTAAGAAACGCGTATGCATCAGGAACGTGGATGAAGCAAAAGATAAGTCAGGATCATAGCACGTGGAACATAGTAGTCGCTTAGAAACGGTCGTTTAACTAACAAAAATAGATTAGTAAATAATTTTATTGATAGTTTTCAATCGTATTTCTATTTTTCTGGGAAAAAGGGAAGCAAACAGACGGGTAAAAAAATATACTTCTGAAATTCTGTTTGTTCTTAAATATACTTACTAATTTCTCACCAAGTAAACTAATTGCAAACACTCTAATGTTTCCTCCCATCTTTATCCAAGATCCAAACCGAAGGTTTCTACAGCAAAAATGGCGCTAGATGTCTTATGAATAGTTAATGTGAGGCGTGTTTACAGACAGAACCATAAGCTAGATGCTTTCACTGTGGGGAAGGTAAGCTCTTGTGGAATCTCGTGTAAGACGATATGAGATCAGTGCTAGGTAATAAGAATTACATACATCAACACGCATGTATTACTAAACTAGCTTTTGCCCGCGGCTCCGCTCGCGTTATATTCGAGATGATTTTTTACACTCTTGGTTATATTATTGACGATTACCAGGGATCTCTAAATTTTTTCAAAATGTAACGTAGGCTACGTTACATGTCGATTCGGAAGAATGTAGCATTCTAATAGTGATTTTTTTTTTAATCGGCCCAGTACTTTTTGAGCCTATTCACACAAACATACAAAAATACAAACAAACTAACGAACAAATCTTTCCTCATTATAATATTAGTGTAGATAGGGTAGTCAGAGCACACGAAACGTTTTCTAACCGTATTTTGCAATAACTGTACTAGCTGTCTTTCCTACATCACGCCTATATTCCCAAACAGTGTTGTCAGAGCATACAAAATGCGACATAAACAAAGCCATGGATTATTTGACGTTCAGTAGGCCACATTTAGCATTATTTTTAGGTACCATGTTAAATAATAAAAGAAGTAAATAGTGTATCGTGGTGCGCTAGTCTTATTATTAAACGGTTTTATTTAGCTTACCCCGTTTGTTTTAGACTTTATTCTTTCTTTATTCTTTGGTCTTTGTTGGTTCAAATTTAGAAATTGAAATTGCACCTTCTTGCCGGCGACGGATTGATCTGAAATTTGGCATGCGCTTTTAGTTGTGGTGACAATACAACAATGTATATTCATTGTCATTGTAAATTCAAAATGGCCGCCGCTACAAAATGGCGGATGGCCTAATTCTTATCAACCCCATCAATATGGGTATCAATTGAAAGGTCTTTGCAAGGAGAATACAGTGCACTATATAAATTAAAAAAAACTCGAAAAAAAAAATTAAAAAAAACTTTTAAGTAAAACGGTTTTATATACATTGATTAGACTAAAATAAAACCGTTTTACTTAAAAGTTTTTTTTAATTTTTTTTCTATCTCGGAACAAAAATTGTCTATAGTGACCGAACTGGTTGCGAGTGGTGACCCTAAGCCGTGAAATCATGAGTATGCGGCATGCAAGTGAATAGGAAAGCTCGGGGTCACTCAATAAGTTTCAATTTTGTGTGCAAACAGATTTCTGGTATCCCTGAAATTGCTAAACGTGGCACTTGATTTTTGAATTCATGTGCTTTGCCTACCCCTCTTGGGAAAACAGGCGTGAAAATATGAAAATGAAACAGATAAAGGTAGAAAGAGACAGCATTTTTTATGCCTAATCAAGACTGTTGTTCGGGAATGGACCTTCTAATTGCGTTCGAACCTAGTACAAAAAAAAGTTAAATAGTTTCGTCTATTTGCTGAAACATGCCCAGCTTCTTCTGATTTCTTATTTTACCTAAGGCCGTCCCAATACGTAATAATAGGATAAGTAAGACTATTTACCCGGTGATGTAAACACATGTTTGCGAGGACAGTATTACGACAGTAGCATGGCCTGGGAAGACTGCTCGGCTCATTAAACGAACAACCGAATATAGGCACATTGTTTAGAGATTAAACATAATTTTCAATTTCCGAATGATCATTTTGAGTATGACATAAAAATACACGATTTAGTACTATTGTTGTGGTATTAATTGGTACGCAATAACACATTATTTAATTTTAAACCAAAACTTTGTGTTGAATGTTTGACTCGTACAAAACATCAAATAAGTAAGTTTCGTACACTGTGAAATCATTAAAGTTTTATGAAAGGTTTCTTTATATTCTCTACCTATATTATATGTAGAGCATTACTTTAAACCAAGAAATAATTACTGTTAAAAAAAATACAATAATAACAGATTGAAATATTTTTTTGCAAGTTTTTTATTTTGCTTCAAAATGTTATCTAACGCAAGGCATAATTATGCTGTACTAAATTAGTTTGTGAATCTATAAATATACTTAAATAATTATGCACAGTTCAGTCTTCTAACGCCACATTGTTTTACTAAAATATCTTATCCTGGATACGCAGAAATGACGGCTACAAGCAAAGGCTTAATGAATTAGTCTGTTTATCAGTCTAGAGGTCTTACCTCATAGACTAAGCACTAAGTCTGAAGTCTGGAATGGAAATAAACTTATCGCTCTCTTGTATTAGTGTTCATTTTGCTTTGTTTACAGGTCGGCCAAAGATTGAGCTTGCTTTGATAATGAACTGGGCGGTAGTTCGAAACACGTACATCATTCTAACGATTAAGACTTATAACGTGTAGGTACTTTTACATACTATAACGCATTTCCTGTTATATTGTAGTGTGAGCAAGTTTAAAAGGCTTCCGTACCACAATCTAAACAACTGCAGTTGTTAAGGAGCAAAAACATAACGGATCGAGAGACAAACTTAACTTTGCCGTTGACCCCATACATAGACATAGGACGCCAACTGCAAAAAATAGTTTCTTACTTTTTTACAACGCAATCATTTGTGGAAGTATGGAAAATACGACATTAAATTGCCATATCTTTTGATTCTTAGATGTTTGACTTTTTCACACGTTTAAGAGACAGCTGACCTCATTATATGGTGTTCATATTAATTTCACATCTTCATGTTCCTCAGAAAAAACCCGATACATGTGAATAAACGAAACCTGTAACCCACTTGAAAAACGGCCACGAAATTTCTCATTCTTCGGAACCATTTCGTTTCTGTTATTTATGACGCCGCCAGATCAGACAATCACATTAGTGCGCCATCCCCCTCTAGCAGCATAAATAGGGCGATTAATAATACCTAGTGGGAGAGAGATGGATGCATTGCCACATAGCGGGTGCTTACCTGCTAGTGGGAGAGAAACGGTATTTTGTTAACATTTTATGAAAATTCTAGAACTATGTGCAGAGAATGGTCGTAACGAGGGCGTGTAAGCAAATCTACAAGGGAAGTGTTAGGGCAAGTCCGTCGAGGGCGCCCTTGGAGAAGGAGTATCGAACAGATCGGCGATGTTCTAAAAAGAGGCCAAATTAGAAGTACCTACCCGAAACCGTCGAGCGTGTATGACGAGACGGATGAACGTGAATGAAGCGAGAGAAGTATGTCAGAATAGAAGTGAATGACGCTCTGTTGTCTTTGGCTGCCTCTCAGGGAATATAGGGCGTGATGATAATGAATGATCAACTAACTGGTTTCATTCTTACGGTAAACAACCCTTTCTTAAGACGAGTTACGTTCTATAACGTCTTTTGTTTGTGCAGCTGTATTAATCAAGCCGTCACACTATTTAGTGCAGACGTACTTAATAATATTTTACTTGAACCAGCCGTCTAGCGAGAGTCTTCCGATGTCTACCTACTTTCTTCGTTATGAGACTATTAGCTGAGACGACTATCGGTACAATGACCGTCGAATCCACATCCCACAAGACGATCACCTCGTGAGCCAAGTCAAGGTACGTGCTGAGTATGTCCTTCTCGACCTTCACGATATTCTCGTCATGGAGATAAAATAGTATTATTATTATAATAATTATGTCTGTCTGGCTGTCACTCACGACACATGAACAGCCTAATGTAATGAAACGTGTCACTCTGACATTTATTACAATACAATGTGTCATATAAATATGCCTCATTATGTTCCTCTTTTGATGTGACAATGTCGTCAGTTATATCTAGTGTTTTATTTCTGTTTGTCACGAAATAATTGAGATGGTGTAACGAATTATTACATTGCTTGTAGTGTAGGTATGGGTCACTTTTACATACGATTTTTAAATGTCTATTATTATTTTAAATAGAGTCGATCAAAATAAGATAAGTAAAGTTCTTCACGCTGAAAACAAATATCGAAAGTAAATAAAATTTATTAGAAAATCTCCCCAAAATCGTAATTGCTTTGTAAAAAAATCACTTTTCTTTTCACAAAAATAAAATACAGCCTGTAACTTAACCTATTTCCTTAGTAGCTTCTAAAGACATTCACGGAAGAACGGGAAAAAAGGGAGAAATGTTATTTCGCACGTTAAATCCAACACCGTCACTATCCAAAAAATTCAATTTTTTTGTTTTCAACGCCATCTTACTATACTTGAGGTAAGCTACACTGTCATTTGAACATTACGCTCCAATTCGCATTGGATCCGGCAGATGGCGTAGGTACCCGATCGACATTTTGCAAAGTTGAGCGCCGCTTGTAGTTCCAAGACTGTCCTTATGGTGGTAGCGACACGTCACTTGCGGCAATTAGGAAAATAATAAATGGAACAGTGACACTTTGTATTTAAAGTTGGTTTCACTCAGCGGTATTTAGTGAAGTTATAAGTGGAATAGTGCCATATTGTGTTTAATGACGGTGTGCCATAGAAGTAAAAGGTGAGTTTTGTGTTTTTTTTTAAATAGAATACTGTCACTTTGGTCTTAATGTCATTTTGCTACTTATTCATTTATATTGTAATATGGACAGGTTTCGGATAAGAACACTCTTGTGGTTATATTAATGAAAAATAAATACGAAATATTTCGCAGCATTCATTTTGCAGTAGGTATACGTAAAAAAACTGATATGTGATGTCACAGTTATACCTTGGTTACACGCCAAGTTTGGGTCCCTAAACAGTGGCGAGACTGTTTTGGGTCTACTAAGTAACTCGCTTCATGTTGTTCGGTAGTAGAACTCGAATAACGAAGGTAATTATGCGCCGGTATCAGATTCGTTGAGCACGAGCAATCGCTAAAAGAGAGCGATGACGCGCAGTGCGCGTTTGGCAGCAGCGGCTGCCGCGGCTTCTAGATGAAAGGCTACGAATTAGCCCGAAACATGTCGGGCTAAACTCGATTTAAAAACGTCAGTTATCCGTGTTTTTTTTCAACACCGCGTTATTATGTTAATTCTTTATATATAAAGATATTTGTTTCTAAAGGATGTTTTACGATCAAACTGTGTATGTTGATTTTGTGATTTTTTTATTAAGAGTGGCCTTTTTATGACTTACTTATGAATTATGATGATGATGACTGATTAAAATTAAAGTAAAACTTTACTTTTTTGATAAGGACTTAAATTATTAACTCCAAATAGTTGAATTTTGATTTAAGGATGAATCTTGTCAACAACGAACTTAAGTATAATTTTTATTAATTGCTTCTAACTACAGAATTTATTACATTTTTAAGTTCTTTATACTGGACAAAGTATTGTTTTCTTTCTATTTAATGATAAAAACTACTATAATAACCTAAGCTACAAAAAAAATATTCGAGATTTCATATATTTTTGTAGAACCAGTTACAATTTTAGCTTTAAGTGAAAAATGTTAAGTGGAAGAATGTCACAACATTTTTGTTTATTTAATTAAAATATCTAACATGTGTAAAATGTTTCATTTTATGACATAAAATAAACAAGCAACCATTTATCCTTTAGATAAAAATAATAAATAGCATAACATGTGCATGGTGAGTTCGCTATAACTAATCTTATTCATCAAAAATCTATTATTGGCTCTCCTGAACAAATACACATTTTAGGATAGTGCCGGTGTTGGATTTAACGTGCGATTTTAAACCGATACCACACTTCAAACCATAACCTTATTCACATTATAGACAACGAAGAAGTGGTCCACGGATCTAAACCGAATATCTTCGTCTTGTCTTCAAAAATCCTTCTTCAATATGCCGCCATATTTTTCGTCATGCCGAATCTTGCGCTTCTAATACAGCCTATTACGGTACCCGCGGGAAGCGGGATGAGCCTTCCTGTAATTGGACGTGATAGACAGACGGACTGACATCCTCCGCTTTTATACGAATCGGGGACTTTGTAAACAGTGCGGTAAAATGTTGATGGGAAATTGTTTGCGAGATTTTACATCGGTTTGGTTTGTCATTAAACGAGGAAAGTAATTTCAAGGCATGAAAATGACTCCATTTCTTCCGTGAATGTCGTAAGAAGTACACACACATACATCATAGGTTAAGGTATGTTTTAGGCTACAGGCTAGTAACCTATACCTTACATCTTTTTTATCTTTACCTTAAAATTTTGAACATGAGCTGACCATGAGACTCACTCAAATCGAAAATCTACGTACAACTCACGTCTTAATTGAGTTTAGATCGACATGTTTCAGGCTATTCCATAGCCCGTCATCTAGGAGTCGCAGTGACTGCTCTGTTCGCGTGACACTACAAAAAACCAACAGCACACAAAGCCTGTTTTCTACATTGAGTAACAAGAACACACGATCATAGACAAACCTGAGACAATTTTACCTAAAAATATCTCAATATTAATACAGTAACTCTCCCCTCAGCCCATTAAAAATAAACACTCTTCAAGATTAGAACTGAGGCTCGAGCCAGGGATCGTCAACCTGCGTAACAGCAATCGTCAGGCTGCCTGTTTAATACCAGCGATCGTCAACCCTTATTACCGTGTTTAATATCAATGATTCCGGCGACAAGGCTCTTATGATGGGAGTAGATTTGCAGAGATGGCTACAAAAGACTACGATGCATTATGAATGAAGTAGGCAGAGGCCACCAGAGATGAATGTGCTATGCTACAATGCTACAGATGCGTTTGATATCGACCAATCATATTCATTGATGCACATAGCGTAGAACCGGTGGAAACGGATTTCGTAGCGCAGCTTAATACATCTTCGCAGCATAGCTGCATAGCACGTCTCTGGTGGAAAGGCAGCCTTAAGAAGGTGTCAAGTTTCCTATCTATCTCTCAAAGACTGGCTGTAAGTACTTTACCATTTTGGTTGGTTTTTGTTTTATTTTATGTTTTTTTATACAATGAAGTGTTTTACTTACTTACTTGCGATGAAGGAGCTACGAAAAAGCCTAGGGAAATGAGCATGGGCCAGGAAAAATTGGTGCAAAAGTACTTACCTTATCAAGATAGTTCGTAGATAAAAAAATACTTTTATGTAATAATTGAAGAACTAAGTCAAGAGTTATTAAAATTTGCAACAATTGTCGAACAACAAGTTCTAATGAAACATACTACACCAAGGCATATAAAAATACTTAATTGCCAAGTTAATCGTCAACTCCTGTCATGGGTTGTTCGCGGAATTCATCGCGTCGCGCCGTGACAGCTATAATTTTGCAAAGAAATTCTTAAGACCACCTGTGCCCCGCATCCTTCGTTAAGATAATAGGCAGAGGCAGCTTGTGACGGAAATAGACGCTTTCATGCTGTTCCGAACGCAGTTTTGATTCGGTTATGTTTTCGGAATTGTAACTTTAAGATTCTGGGAAAATTTTTTTTTGTTTGAGATATTATTATTTATGGATGGTAGGATGTACCTACCAAGTCTTTACAGCCAGCTTAGTAGGACAGCGTGAGTAAGTATACTTGACTATAACAGACGCTGTCTAACTAGAGCCGTATGAAAGTGACAGGTAGTACGTTCAGGTTACTGTGCTAATCCTATAGATCACTTACGTTACCTTGCCCGTTAAGGGTGAATATCAACGTGTAAAATGTTTTTTAGTTTTGGTGGCACATTTTTTTTTGTTGATTTTAACGGAAATAAAGGGATAATACTAAATATCTACATACACTTAAACGAATTTTCTTATTTAGCCCAGGATTGCAACAATGATTAATGAAATATTGACACCTAAAGTTTCAGGTGGCCACCAAAACTGATTTGGCGCCACCAAAACTGAAATTACGCCACCAAAACT
>BHDV01014733.1:20747-46511 GCA_005406045.1 Adoxophyes honmai
GAACGTGGCGAGAAAGACTAAAAATATTTTAGAGTGGTGAAAAGACACCGTATCATTTTTGATACCGTATGCACCTAAGGGTTAAGTACGATTAGTACTGTTAATAGAGGTGTAGCAAACCATAACTTCACCTTTTGTCCAGTAGTAGAACTTCTATAAACGTTATACCCCCTCAACTCTTAAAATGTATTCTACATCGCGGTAACGAAGTTTTAAAGGTCGGTTAAATATACAACTTCCAACTTTCTCTTTGAGCTTCCGTCCTAAGGCATAACGAGTGCATGGCTAACACTAGCTCTAAATTGATTATTGTTACTAACAAATTATGGATTAGAAATCTGAAATAAATGACTTATTTAACATTAAACTACCGTGAGACTCACTCATCTTATAAAACACGGATAACTCACGTAATAAATCGAGTTAAGCTCGACATGTTTCGGACTAATTCCTCAGCTTAACTCGATTTATTACGTGAGTTATCCGTGTTTTATAAGATAAATGACTTAATTTAATTTAATAACATTTAACTGGAGAGAGATTTTTATCTATAAGAGTTTGAACCGACAGTTTTTTTTATTTTTTAGGTCTCTGAGTTTCCATCTGTACCTAATACGTTAACCATTCAACAGACTCACTTGTTTTTCATCTTAGTGGGGACAAAAACTTACTACGGATTCAGAGACATGCTTTTAACTTTTCCGTTGTCCCCGTACATCAAATTCTGCGCTGTCCTAAGTATGACACCAACTGCAATCATAATTTTGCAATCGCAAAAGTATTTATTTTCGCTAAGTAAATTCTAACTTACTATAGGAAAATCGGCATAAACATTTAAAAGGAGTTTGATTTTCTCGCTGCTTTCAGGGACCACAATATTTTTCATCCACACGGTCCTAAGAGAAAAAGGTCTAGACAGACAGACTCACAACAAAGTGTTCCTACAAGAGTTCCTTTTCCCCTCAGAGGTACAAGTACGCCACCCTTTACCCCGCAGTCATTAGACAGCTGTCAATCGCGCAAATAACGTGATTATCAAAAAGCGGTTACCGCATAGTGCGCGTGATTGATGGACGCCGAATGATTTATATGGACAGGCCAATCGCGGGGGGCGATCGCAGACCGGCGACTAGTCGCTGCGACTGATCGCAGTAATTATGCGTTGAAAATCATAAAAAGCTGCTCTTGTGTGACAAAATAGAGCATGGAAAATGAGCGGAACGTAGAATTTTAAAACTTTTTATGTCTGTGGTATTGCAGCTATCAAACAGGCAGACTGATGACGATGTGTTTTTTAAGCCAATGCAAGTTTAATTTAAATTTTGTCTAACTTTGAATTGACATTTTTATCGAGCTTGACATGTTTTCTAAGAGAAAACGTAGACTGCTGTCAAAGGCGCACAATGTTGCAACGCTCTGTTCAATTTGATTTGCCTTTGAAGGTAAATCACAGTCTTAATTGCTTTGCACCATTCCTTGAGGGTCCTTCTCAAAAAAGTGGCAACGCAACCTGTCAGTAGGTTTCTCTTAGAACTTTTTTTTTGTCATGCACTAATCTTGTAATTAAAAAGTGTATTTAAATTAAAAGACATCTTTTACATAGTGGCCAAATGTTTTAACATAAAAATAATGTAAATTAATAGGTTAAAAAAATAATTAACACTACGTTTTGTCGTTCACTTGTCGTGTCCCAACGCGAGGGACTTATGTTTGGAGCTAAAAAACTCGTATATGTTTCCAATTTATTTTTATTTGTGTTCTATATTTCACTGACCTATATGATCAAGATTTAATATTATTGTTTCGAATAAAAGAATTGTACCTACATAGCTAATTATTTGCAATTAAAGTTTGTCCACGGTAGTTTTTGTCGCTCACCTGTCACGACATAAACGCTATTCCTGTGCGAATTCTATTACGCCTAATCCATCTCACCCAGCATGAGACGAAAGCTGCAACTGTCTGCTAACGCTGGTGGAAGTAGCAAGTTAGCGATGTGTCGGTGAAAAAAAATACAAACAATACATTCACGCGATCTGGAGTTTGTAACGGGTAAGTTGTCTTTATTCTGTCTTTCATATTTTGTTTTCTGTATGAGCTAATTATCTGATAATAGCCTAAAATATGTAAAAGGCGGTTTACTTTCATGTGTGTAAATGCGAAATTTATCAAATAAACTTTTCGCTTAAGATTAATACTGTAACTGTCATTTTGTCCATAACGTGTACGTCGTTCACCTGTCTAAAATGGAGAAATACTAGCAAAAAAGAGAGAAAAGGAGAAACGAAGGTTAAGAAAATTAAAGATAATCTGGAATTGTATGCTGAATATAGGAAAAAAGTAAAGTACAAAAAGATTTTTGTAATATAAATACTATGAACCAACCCAACCCATCCTAAGAACAATTTTTTTTTGTTACATTGCTATGGGTGTTTTTTTTCATAAGTTACGTAAAACGCATCAAATAAAGCACTTAATGTCAGTTTAAAATTGTTTTGATTTGCTCATCAATCATCTGCTTCCTCTTGTCGTTCACCTGTTATGAAATTTGCTTAGGTTTACGTATGATTGTCGTTAACCTGCGACCATTGTCGATAACCTGACTATGAATTGTCGTTCACCAGTACATCAAAAACTTTGAGGACCTATATCTTCTAAACTAAAGGAAATATTTTGTTCCCTCTAAGTTATTTCGGTTATTTGATTATATTTTTAGCTATTGTCTAAAAAAAATTTGAAGAAAAACACACTTTTAAAAAAAATGCAAAATTAATTCATCGTTGCCACTTTTTTGAGAAAGACTCTTGAATAATTTTAGGTTGGAAAACAGATGGAAAAGGTGAAATTGAAACTCTTATTTCTTCTGTTAAGTATTTTATTATTTGTCATTGAATCTAACAAACCGTCACAATGAGCACATCAAACTATTTCGTAAAACGAGAATGCAAATAATATTGGAAAGTTTTCTTATGTTGATGATCGAACGAGAAGTATTACTATGTGACTAATTTTGTCTTTAACATACATACATACATACATATTCTCACGCCTGTATTCCCATGAGGGGTAGGCAGAGCACATGAATTAACATATCTTAGTATTATGACATTTTCATAAAGCAGTAAATTATCTTTCTGTCCATCAGCTAAGCTAAACATACTTGGACTTAGACAAGTAGAAGTTTGAAAATGAACCGAATAATCGCAAAGTCGCAAGTCTGTGCAGCCCGGGCGCGGCAAGAGAATCGCATTTACATGTATTTGTTAATTCAGCGGGGCGCGCTCGATCCGTCTTCGTAGAGATTTGTTCCGATCAGAATCGATTCCGAGACTAGCATGGAGGAATCGCTTCCATTTGGTTTGGTAAAAATGTCTTAATACTGAAGACAGCGATACTTAGCGCAGCGGAAAAGTAGGGCAGAGTTTGACAATCGAATCTTCTTAAATGGCGAGTCAATATTATTTCTATGGTTATCTTTACACGCTTCCAACTTCTGATAAGTATAAAATTCTGCGTCATCT
Organism: Adoxophyes honmai; assembly: GCA_005406045.1. Taxonomy (NCBI): domain Eukaryota; kingdom Metazoa; phylum Arthropoda; class Insecta; order Lepidoptera; family Tortricidae; genus Adoxophyes; species Adoxophyes honmai. The sequence continues at coordinate 24,269 of BHDV01014733.1, forward strand.
TAATAAATGTTGGGATAATAGTTTTTGCGTCAGGCCCTGGGAAGCCAAGTGGACAGTAAAAAGCTTATATAAATGCCTTATAATTCCCGAGCTCCTTGAAAGCTTTAAAAGCAGCTTAAGTCAAAGCTGGTGGTTTATCGTGTTGCCAACTTTTTGTAATTGGCTGCGTAATGAGAGTTCGGGAAGCTGTTAAGATTCAGGATAAAATTAGATAATTTATTTTTGTTTCTTGTTATCATCATCATCATCCAGCCTATATACGTCCCACTGCAGGGCACAGGCCTCCTCTCAACATGAGAGGGCTTGGGCTATAGTTCCCACGCGGGCCCAGTGCGGATTGGGAACTTCACACACAACATTGCATTGCTTCATCGCTGTGTGCAGGTTTCCTCACGATGTTTTCCTTCACCGAATAGCTTGTGGAAAATATCAAATTCGATATCGCACATAAATTCCGAAAAATTCAGAGATGCGAGCCCGGGGTTTGAACCCAATACCCTCTGCTTGAAAGGCCGCAGGTCGAACCGCTGGGCAACGACGGCTTGTTATCATACATACCTATAATCACGCCAATGTTCCCAATCGGGGTTGGCGAAAAACGTAACACAGACTAAACCATGGCTCTTTCGCGTCTCTTAGCCACTTCTAGCGACATAATAGTGACAAGATGCTAACATGTCGCCAGAAGTGAACCTGTATCTATTTTCCTTAGTAATTTCTTACAATATTCATAAAAGGTGTGGCGACGTGTCATTCAGATCCGATAGCACATAGAATAACGATTTACCGATAAGACTACTTGATATGTCCACGGCTTTTATGATCTACTTTCAATTTGTGATAGTTTTGATGATTTATACAGCGTACCTACTTATACACCCACTTCACGTCTGACCAACATACAACTTAGCCACCTACCAAATCAACAACGCATCTCCCTCTCTCCTATTCAATCCAAAAGAGACAACACGCCCATCAGTCAAGCAACCCATATAACTCACGCGCTCAAAAACACATCATTTCCCAACAAATTTCGGCCTAAGTGCCTATCTTAGCGTCCCATTACTTCGGCTATTAAGCATTTTTCCAATCTCGGCTGTCGGCTTTCGGCTTTCGGCAAGTTTAATTCGGCTAAAACACAACTCCCGGTCGCGGTGCGATGAGTTATTCGTAACAATTTTGCATCACGAAAATGTATGGCTGTTTTGTGGTGTGGCGCAAGGAAATAGATTTAATGAAACAAAAAATATATATTTTTGTTCTTAACGTACCTAATTATCGTCATAATCATAACGCATTGTTGTGTAAATCGTCACCTTATTTTTATAAACCTAAAATTGCGTTGAAACGGCTAAATTCATGAAATGGTCGTAATTTTTCTGTGCAATGTTTTGCGTGCTCTGCCTAGCCCATTCAGGAAACCGGGTATTTTATGTATGACTGTATTTTTTTATTTATCTAAACAAACGCACCAATGCTCGACGCCTCAACGCCCAGTTGACGACACCCGTCTGTCACCTGTCTTACTATGTATGACATAAGGTTGCAAGTGCCGTGGATTGGGTCAGTTTCTAGCACAGGGATGTTTACCTAACTAATAATGCGTAGGTATATTTTAAATCGAACACTTATTTTATCCCTCAAGATTCTCTTGACTTACACCAATCGCCGAATTAAAAAGCTTTCGAGATTACCGTATGGTTTAACCGGGATGTTACAACGCACTTGTCGGCGATCCGGCCGATAACCGGTTCCGGCTCGGCTATCCGGCTTGTATCCGGTCGAAAACACGCACTTTTGTAATGGCGAACAATTTATTAAACGGCGGGAATCGGTTGGTAGTTGTAAATTTATCTGTAAGCTGATGATTGCGGCTGACGTAGCGCAATTTTTACATTCATACGCTTAAATAAAAAAAATATTGTAGCCCAGCGGTTTGACCTGCTGCCGGTGATTTGATTCTCTGTGTAAAATTCTTAATCACCAATGGGTTCGGGCGAAATTTACAGTTAGTCTATGCCTTCACAATCTTCACATACACAGTGGTGGAAATTAATGAGTATTATTTATTAATTTTTAGAGTTCTGTAATCCGTACCCAAAGAGTATGTTAGGATCGATAAAAATAACGTTAACAGGTAATCATTTCAAATATTCATAAAATATTTAGTCTACTTTAAAAATAAATATTTAAATTAGAATGAAATAAGTATTTTAGACGGCCCATTTTTATGGAAAAAAACTGTTCCTTACAAACTTCGACATAATTATTTCAAAAACTTATTTTTTTACGTGGTTTATCAGAAGGCACATAATATACACAAATACAGGTATTCATAACCTACAACTAAACGCAGTTTGCATTAAGAAGAACTACTCGTAAGCTGGTTAAAACTTCACGACGAACTTTGCGAGTTCAAAGCTTAACGCAAAATTAGAGTTTATGAAAACTTTAAAGCAGTTCTGAAGTCATCAGATTTTATAATTTTTCGGTGAAGAAACTCAACGCTGAAGTTTGTTAGTAAAATAAACATCCATACAATATTTATAATACATCACGCCATTCACGCCTGTATTCCCAAATGAGATAAACAGATACGAAACGTTCGATACTCAAAACCACGACTGCTTCTAAGTTTCCTTAACTATGTGCATAAATGTTAATCACTTAATTTCAAGTGATATACCTCTAATTATAACACCCCGTCGTTTTTGCGTCGGGGGTTAAAAAGGGCCGCTGTCGGATTTGTCTAACGATGCACAACGTTCTGGGTCGGGTCAGAAATCAATTGGTTCAACTCTACTATGAAGATAAATTGAATTGGAGCGATAAACTAACGCAGGGAACAACTGCTATAGTAATAATTTAATTCAGATGAAGGCAGTTAAATAATAGTTGCTTCTCCTCAGCACTTTTTGTCACTTTCTTACACTGTTGTGCATTTTACAAAAAATGCTTGAACAATCCGGCAGATGCCCGCCGTTGCAGACGCACAAATTGTAACTTTGCCAAAAACTGAGATTAATCGAAGGAAACCATCTTCCATATCTTTTTGCGTTGAAATTTATTGCTAATTTTGTGGAAGATAGTTAAGTAACTGCATCAGGTTTTTTTGAGTTCGTTTTGTTTCAAGTTAAAAGTCGTTTGTAATTTTTGAAACTATTAAAAATCTGCAAATTTTAGTTGACTATTAGTTACACGTGGCTGATTCATAATAAAATAAATATTATCACATACAAGTATCCTGTATGCTTAATTATGTACAGTCACATAATACAGCTTTATTAACATTCATCTTTTCATCATTTAAAAGTATTCAAAGATAAAGTTTTTACGGCAAACAAAGAACGGCTAAAGCATGCAAACACATTTGAAATTATTCATGAAAACGAAAGTTAGTTTTCTCAAAAAAAAAAAATAACCTATGATCAAGACTAGTCCAGTTTTAACAACCTATCCATTCCAAAACATCATTCTAATTTACAAAAACGAAAGATCGCATAAACGACTAGTGTCTGAAACAAAAACACCCCTCCGTTTGGGGTCAGTAATTTATTTAAGCAGATTTCGGTATGGCCGGATACTGGTTCGATTTCCGCCCTGACCAATCTGAACACATTCGCAAGATTTACGGTCGAGGGCAACAAACAGTCTTTTCTGGAGACTGGTATGTACTTGCTTTTGGGGAACTGAATGATTTACTTCACCGGCATTTTAAGGAATTAAGAAAATTAGACAGAAAAATGTATCTTTCGTAATAGGTTATTAATTTACAGAAATTAATTTTCATGGGATTAAGAATTATTTTAGAACAAATAAATAAAATTTCGTGGGACAATGTACCGTTTACGGAAACCCAAATAAAAAAATGTAATGCCTGTGTTGTAGGAAGCCAGAACAAAAATTCGTGTCAATCACACAAATATAAACCATTGTACACTTAAGTGACTTTGGGTGGAACCCGCGTAGGAAAATCTAACCGGTGATAATAATATAAAACATCTCTATTAGTATTTTTTTCTTGCTGTATTTTTTACATTTCTGTATAGCACAATTTGACAGATTTTGTTGACTTTGCCGGTTTGACTAAAAGATTGTCATGCCATATCTACGTGAAATGTAATCTTTGGTAGCTACGGATGGTTTAAATTTTGTCAAAATTTCTGTGGCCGCTATAACAACGAATATTAAAACAAAACAACTTGCACTTTTTTGAGGGGGATGGTTTGTAGGGAGGTTTTAAGAGTACGTAACCCTGTGTGGACGAGTTTAACTAACACTTTCTTAGCTGATATTTGATTGTATCCCATATTATAAGGAGAGGAATTTATGTAAGACGACGAAGGCAATGCCGCAGCAGGAATTATTAAAATGTACTAGGAACTTGGTATACTGTGAAAAGTGAAAACGGAGGCCAGCTAAAAATGTTTTTACAATCCGAAAATGCTTAATACAAGCGGATTATGTGTAATTGTGTTTGTTCGTCCTTAATGCGCAACTCCCAAATTTATTGCCGAAAGTATGTCCGGCTTAAGAGGCCATTCGCAGCTCTGAATAAAACACAATTATTAGAATTAAGAGATTTTATTTATGGAGAGTGGAATCGGACAGGTCTGTTGTCTGAGGTCTTTTGTTGCGTCCAGGTTTAGAAATAATGACCTTAGGTTTTATGGCGACTCACGCCTCAATTCTAGTTGAATTTGACATATTTTGGGCTCGTCCGAAGCCGCAGTTGCTGCCAAACGCGCACTGCGCGCCACCGGATTACTGACTGACAGACAGCGAAGTCTTCATAAGATATAAGGTCCAGATTTTACCCTTTGGGTCATCATCCAGCCTACATATTATTATGTCCCACTGCAGGGCACAGGCCTCCACTCATTATAAGAGTGCTTGGGCTATAGTTCCCACGCGGGCCCTTTGGGTATGAAACCCTAAAAATCAAAGTAGTTTTATAAAAAATGAGATTTTAAGGAATTCAACGGGTGTGTAACGCGACTGAGCGCGAACATCTCGTAACATTTCGAGGAAAACTCGATTTAAGACGTGAGTTATCCGTATTTTCAATTATGAGTAAACTCAAATTACAACTCTACTTTCGTGGTCTACTTGTGACCAAGGTCGCTGTAACGCGACAAAATGTCGAGGTAGTTAAAATCATAACAAGTCGTGATTGAGTCCCGCGTATTTATAAATAATGCTACAAATTCACTTTGGGAATAATCTGAACTTATTGTACCTTAATAAAAAATTTGCAGATAAAATACATACATTATTCCCTTGTGAACCACTTTTCGCTTATTCCCGAACAAATAAAGAAATTAATGACATCGCTTATCGTGTTTTACTGCGGCTGCCTACTTACCGCTCGGTTTTAATTGTAATTTTACGCTTTAAATTTTACAATGTCGCTTTATTTTTGTAACGTGGAATTTAAAAACCATAAGCCTTCTACCGAGTGGAAAAATAATATAAGAACGTATACTCGACCACTGGTTAAAATATTTAGGGTCAATATCTGGCCAGCCTGGATAAGTATGTTTATCCATGATCTAGTAGGTACAGTCACGAACCGGGATTGTTGAGCCACTTGCCACTGTTCGCAATTTAGGCGTGTAATCAATGACCGATGTGACCGACTAGATGTTAGCTATTGGATTATTATTACACAACCAAGTTACAAAAATAGGTAAGTGGCTCAACAATCCCTGTTCGCGATGGTTCACAATGCTTTTAGAAAATCTTTTCGTGTTGTTAACTTTCACACTCGCATACTAAACTCGTAGTAAGATACAGAAAATCTTAAAGAAACTTTCACAAAATTACAAAAATTTTGCAACGAAAGCCCGTCTAAACTTCCAAAGCACCCGTGCACCGTTTAATGCAAATAATTCGGCCACAAAAGAATTTCGCAACGCCATTAGGGACCTCTGGACTCAAGCCAACACGGTTAACAAGACGTGGTATTTCACTATAACCTATCTCTATCCAATTGAAGAGGTCAGAGCGAGACACTGCGTCAGTCGATGGTCACAAAAGCCTCGTCGTATAAGGTTATCAGTGTTTGAACATACATACATACATATTCTCACGCCTGTGTTCCCAAGAGGGGTAGGCAGAGCACATGAATTCAAAAATCCAGTGCCACGTTTAGCAAATTCTGGGTAACCAGATGGTTAAACGTGATATTGCAGTGACAGGTTGCTAGCCCATCGCCCACAATACACTAACCCTTTCCCAGAGTCGACTCTTACGACACCCACGGGAAGTGTGTGAAGTTGGTTTAAATTACGTCTTGAACTGATGTTGAAGTATTGGTGAATGTATTGCTTGTATCATCATCCCAAGGAGACGTGAAAGACGTCCCCAAAGACCCCCTCTTCTTATGCCTTAGAACACAAGCGTGTGTTAACGACAATGAGCCAAAGGAAAATAGTATTTAAGCTAGTGGTACTTGAACTATAACTAAATAATGTACTATTACTACTAATCCGTATCTGGATCCGTAAATTCAAAATGAGGCTGCTATCATCCAAATTTTTAATTTGTTCTATTTTCTATAACTATGTATAGTCAGGGAAATGGGATGCTAGCAGGTTGAGATACTTCTAAAATTGGCCTGATTACTGTTTTCAGCCAGTTGCATGACATAAATACTCAATATTGAACTTCATGGTGAAGTTTATCTTATAATACGAATAAATTTAATAATGAAGGCGGTCAACCTGCTAAACATTCAGATTCCCTGACTGTTCCAGTGCCAAGTGTTCGACATAGATTTATTTTTATCTAGTGACTTATTTTCAATTTTCCTTAACAAAACTGTCAGTTTCAGCTACAGCAAACTATGCCCCTCAGGCAAAACCTTGTCATAGTGAAATTCCGAACTCCGGCATTTAATAAAGTATGGTAAACAAGATGTTTTATTACAGCTCCCTTGGTCCGGTTTATGAGGGGCGTATTTATTATGAAAAATGATTCTGCTTTTATTCGTCTCCGGAAAAGTCTTGTAACTGAATTTACATGGGGCCCGAAACAATTGACAATCGTTTGCGACAAACTCAGATCGATTTACTTTATCTTCTGTTGGACAATTGCATGAAACCTGCGTTTCTCAAGAGGGTTACCAGATCACACAAGACAAAACTATGACTATTAGTCTCCTTGTAGCCACATCTAGCATAATTTCAGGTTCAAACACAGATGAAAGAAGTACAATAGTGACAGGTTGCTAGCCTGTCACCCGAAGTAGACCTAAACCTATTTCCTACGACAAAATGTCCCTTACGACATTTGAAATTTCCACCGTCGACATGTTATTGACATCTAAAACCTAAAAAGAATGGACTATACGCCGTAAAAATAAATGAATTGACCGATACAACAGAATCTTTTCATTCTTAAGAAGTTACAACAAAAATTCACTATCTCATAACTATTTTTTAAAGAACGCTATCAAAATTTTAACTACACAGATCGATAGAGAAAAAAACTGATTCTAACGGATTAGTGTACTTAGTGTATATTGACCTATTTCCTTAGTCGCTTTTTGTGACATCCACAGAAGAAATTGAAAGGTGTTATTCAAAACTCGATGCCACACTGTTTTAAACAATTAACTAATGGTATTTGTATCGACTGTATTGTATACCGAATAAAATTACATTTACAAGTAACACTATAAAGTTGCCTGACAAATACAAAAGCTTCTTCAGGGCGTACAAAAACACTTAACTAGATTAAGCCGAAAAATCTCCATCCTTTAGTTCCTAATTCATTCGAAACAAAAGTCTAGCCAAAACAATACCATTTAATCGAGTAACATTTCTCTAAACTTCTCCAATACAGACCACACTTATCAGTATAGCTGACTCTTACTGGCTACCTTCCAACACCCTAACGTATAACGACTCCCAATACTTCCCTAAAAAGGCAAAAATGTGGGAAAATGAACCTTATCTTCCAAGCCAAAGAGGTTCCACCACCGTTTCAAGGAGGAAACTCTTCCGTACCACACCAAAATGTATTTGCCCTTCGTTTGAACAGAACTGACACTACTCCCATTCCAAATAAGGGTGTTTGAAACGGTAATTGTAAGCAAGTTGTACTGTTTAAAATTGAATAAGAGAATTGGATCTCCTTAGAGTTATCGGCCGTGAGTACGTAGTTTTTTAGTTCCAAGTGTTTTAAATTTGACGACAAATCGGGCTGAAGATTGCGAGTTGATGTTTATGTCGATGATTCGTTCGTTTCGGTCAGTGATTCTGGGGATTGTAATGGAAATTCCAGTTCAAGGTTTTGGAACGAATTGTTTTGTGTTTTGTGAAATTATCTTGAAGAGTTTTAGCTTTACTTAAGTACTTCAACTTTTAAGACTTCCAGGCATCGCTAATTATGAAAAAGGTTACAATTACAAACAATAAAAAAGAAACAGTAATAAAGTGTCAGTATAACTAAAATCCCTAATTTGTGTACCTTTCAATTTAAAGAATAATTAGTTCTTTTTAAGCGCGACACAATCACCTCTTATTATTTCATTTTTCAAACTCCTTTTTATTTAGGTCTCTGAATTGAAAATGCAATTATTTTACCAAAAACATCTTTTAACGAACTTAACTTGGTACCCACAAACATGCGTAAGGCGCAGCGCAGACGACAGACTTTTGAGCGATCGAGTCTGCGGAGCAATAAAATTTCTGAATGGCGCGCTGACAGTTTCCATTCAGAGTTTTTATTGCTCCGCAGACTCGATCGCGCTAAAGTCTGTCGTCTGCGCTGCCCCTAAAGTTGCGACGAAGCGTGAAATAATTCGAGGCCTTGTCTGTGCAACAGTTCGTGAGCTCTGCCTACCATTGCCATTTTATCTGCCCTTTGCGAATACAAGCGTGATATATTGTGTATGTGTACGTACTTTAATGTGTAAAAAACGTCAATTTATATAGCTTTTTAGTCAAAAAAGAACATAAGCGTCAAGCTTGTGTTTCAGATGAAAGACAACAGACTTGAGCAGAACCCGTCGCGTTGCACTCAAGACTTATCCACACCACTGTTTCACTATGTAAACCCCTACAGAAATAAACGTATTTCTGTAGTAGTTATTCTGTCACAATGCCGTACTAAGTGTTCTGGGATGACTTCGCGGATATTTCTATTGCTCGAAAATTCTTAACCTAGTTTTTCAAGCCAATACAAATCCTTTCCAAAGCAAGCAGCCGTCGTCACTAGAGATGTGCAAAATGTATCACGGACAAAAGATTGGCATGATGTATCTGTCGAGCGCGCTAACATGAATCACTTTTGTTCAATAAACAATGAAATAAAACGGATTCACTCGTGTCTTTATATCGAGATTAACTCGACATGTTTCAGGCAAGTTCGTGTCTCATCATCGGCAACCCACCATTGGGATCTCGCCAATTGCTAAATAAGCTTTGCGTGTGCTCTTGTCACCCGTCTGTTTGCTCCCAATGATGGATAACGAATTATCATCTTCTATCTATATCTATATCTATACATATAATAAATCTGTAACAAGTCCGTGTCTGTACATTAAAGATATTTGAGAAAAACTGTTACTAGGGCTATTTATTAGCGTAATAGAACCCAAAATAATAGTTTTTGGAATTATTGTCTGTTTGTCTGTTTGTCTGTTTGTCTGTTTGTTTGTGCGCGCTAATCTCGAAAACGGCTTAACGTAGAAGGTTGCGGTTTTCACTAATGTATAGGCATTTTTTCGGATTAACATATAGGGTATATTTTATTTAAATCGGTTGACAAATAAAAAAGTTACGTCCATTTTAAGAATTTATCAATTCGTGCTTGAAAGCATCGTTGTTGGTTTATCGAAAACTTCAGTGTAAGCATTGAAATTTTGTAATTTATAGTCCTTGAATGATAACATGGAACTTGCAATTAAAAAAAAATAGACAACACACAAAAAAATCCAACATAAGATGAGCTGGCAATAACAAAGTAAACCGTACAAAATAGGGTTCATTTTAAGTTGGACGATGCACAGGCGCGGCAAGCACTACACTATAAAGCGCGCCGCGAGTTCCGCCGCGGCCAACTCAAACAACTCAACCCCCTGAACATCTTGGGAAGTTGACATCCTACTGGAGGGCCGTCAACTACGGATCTATGCGGCCTAACCGGCGGCATCACCGGCCAACATCGCGTCAGAACAGGCGGATGTGATGGCGGCACCCACGCAGATCATCCTGGCGGGTGATCTCATCGTCAAACATCCAGCCTGGCACTCCATCAACACCGATACCACCGGAAAGGTGATCCACAAAGCCACAATCTTGGGACCCGAAGAACAGACCAATTACTGCCTCGCGAGCGGGTCGAAGCAGGTCATAGACTTCGCAATTAGCAAGAGAGTGGCAGCTGACATGGTGCCGGAGTCACTTTCTGACTTGGCATCCGACCACATACCAGTCCTACTAACGCTGAAGTCCACGGCAACCACAATAGAACGAAGGCCGGGAAGACGCATCCACTGGAAAGTGTTCTCAGCAGCTCTGGGAAAGAAATCCCAGACCAGACCAATCACATCCACTGAGGATGTGAAAGAAGACGCCAACACACTGGCCGCCAACATCCAGAAGTCGCTTAGTCGAGCTACGCACACTGTTCCGGAAACAGAGAGGAGAAACTCACTCCCAATCCGGATCCAGGATCTCATACAGCGTACCCGCCAACTGAGGCGGCAGTGGCAGCTGACCAGATTCCCTTCCCTAAAGACCTTGGTTGAAAAGGCCAAAGAAGAACTGAAGTTGCATGCTACAGAGGTCTGGTAGAGCCACATCGCGTCGGTAGACGGAGACGTCCTCTCCATCGACCGGCTGTAAAAACAGCTGAGCGCAACACCGACGCCAACGAGACCACTGCGAGATCGGGACGGCCAAATCCGTACCAATATATAAATGTGAAAGTGTGTTTGTTTATTTGTTTGTTTGTTTGTTTGTTTGTTTGTTTGTTTGTCCGTCTTTCATGGCTAAACGGAGCGATGGATTGACGTGATTTTTTAGGTAGAGATAGTTTTGGGCATGGAGAGTGACTACATTTTGTCTCTTCAAAACCCCCCATTTCCCTAAAGTGAGGAGTGGAAGTTTTCAATGTAGAAAGCTATAAAATTGGTACGTGTGCTATCTCTTCTGTGATACCCCGAATTTAATGCGAGCGGAGCCGCGGGCAAAAGCTAGTCTATCCTAGATTACATAATCTAGTACACATGCACCAGATTTCAAGTCAATCAGACAAACCGTGGAAGAGTTCCCTCCATCGGAGATAATCACGGCTGGGCCATCAGAAGTTTACTACCGAAATATTGTATTTATTGTGTCGCATGTGTACACTTCTTGAGTAAATCCTTCAGCTCAATCGGTAACCGGAAAATGGATCAAATTTAACTTGCAAGATTTGATTGCAAACAGACAAACAAACATCGGGACAGGTGGATTTAAATAAAGGCTTGTAAAATACACTGATATAATTAGATGTGAACGAATACAAAGAGTGATGAATGAAAACTGAATGATACAAATCTTTGTACAATCGTTCCTGAGTTCCCCATCCCTAGTCCTCACATAATTTGAAGCTAAATTACGTCATCTGTGCCGCACCCACCAGAGGGTCTGATGTAGTGACAATAAAAATGAAATGAACCGACAAATTCGTGTCGTATAAGCTCAGGGCAAAGTACTGCTCGCTTTGGAGGCGCCTTGAATAGAGTATGTAGGCTTCCATTGGCTTTTGAGTATTTTACTAAACCAATTTTAATAGGACATCACAATTGATTTAATCTTTAGTCTTTACATACATCATACCTGTATTCCCAAATGGGGTAGGCAGAGCATACGAAACGCTACATAGATAAAACCATGGCTATTTCACGTTTGGCGGCCACTTACAGCATTTATATTTTTTTTAGGTTTTGAGTTGGTAGGTAGGTATAATAGCGACAAATTGCTAGCCTGTCGCTTAAAATATACCTTACTAGCTTTTGCCCGCGGCTCCGCTCGCGTTAAATTCGGGGTATCACAGAAGAGATAGCACACATACCAATTTGTGGCTTTCTACATTGAAAACTTCCACCCCTCACTTTAGGGAAATGGGGGGTTTTTAAGAGACAAAAAGTAGCCTATGTCACTCTCCATGCCCTAAACTATCTCTACCTAAAAAATCACGTCAATTCATCGCTCCATTTAGCCGTGAAAGACGGACAAACAAACAAACAAACAAACAAACACACTTTCACATTTATATATTGGTACGGATTCGTTTTGCCTCTTATGACTTCCACGGAAAAAATGGACAGGTGCTATTCTAAATCCGACACCTCACGGAATATACTCGCAGTCCATAGAAACTCTGCCACAAATCCCTATTGCTTACCTCAGCTCGCTTGAGCTCGATGGATATGTCTTGACAACTACTTTGATCCTAAATATTAATAGTTAACACATTGCCTGTACACTATGTGATAACATTCTGGTATTAGGTATGATATTCATACGGTTTTAACGTCAAATTTTCCAAGTAGGTTATTTCAGTACTACTAGAGCTCCAATCTGACAGATAGGTAACCCTCTAGGCCCTACAACCCTTTGAAGCCTAGTGAAATGCTTTAACACTAAGTCAAATTTAATTATATTTAAATCCTTGTTTTGTTGGCCGTTTGACTAATCCTTTAAACCTAAAACTACCAGCATTTAGATATGAAGTGGCAGCCTTACTAAGATGTCTGGTCCATCGTTGGACGTCATAAATAATGATGTTAAATGACACTAAGGTACGAAATGTGTGATCATTTTCCACAATAATGTAAAAATATATAATACTAGCTTCTGCCCGCGGCTTCGCACGCGTTAAATTCGGGCTAACACAGAAGAGATTTCGGAATTATTATTAGGAAGCGCCCGCCAGAATAGCCAGCAGACATTAGATTTTTTCCTACTTTCTCGACACTTATCGTCATATTTTGGAAAATTCAAACAAAATCTTTATAAATTGTAGCCTATGTGCTATTCTGATGTATAAGCTACATTACTGTAAAGTTTCTTATCTTATAAAACACGGATAACTCACGTAATAAATCGAGTTTAGCTCGACATGTTTCGGACTAATTCGTAGCCCTTCATCTAGGAGCCGCGGCAGCTGCTGCTGCCAAACGCGAACTGCGCGCCTCGGCTCTCTGCGCGCGACTGCTCGTGCTCGACGAAACTAACACTGGCTCACGACTACCCTCGTTATTATCGTCATTTATATTATTGTCAAAAATAGGGTAGCACACAACACTAACCACATCACTTTGTAAAGGCACCTCCACACTCGCTGTTGACGCAGTACGAAGATTCAAAACCGTCTTCCAACTCGGAGGCACCGACCAACCACTATCACGATTAAAATTTGGACGTCGACTAATTTCGATAGCTTCACGTACTTTCCGTGGAATGTAAAATTTTTCCCTCGCTAATACGGAAACTTTGTCAAATCGGATATAGTGCGTAGAGTCAGAGTTCATTGAGTGTTCGGCAACGGCAGACCCCTTATCATCTTGCTTCTTCATACTGCGTATGTGCTCCGATAACCTTGTGGAAACATTGCGTCCAGTCTCTCCGATATAATTCTTGCCACAAGAACAGGGAATCATGTATACCCCGGGACCACTCAAGGGCTCCTTATCCTTAGGTGAACGTATCCACTGTCTCAACTGTATATGAGGACGGAAAATCGACTTGATGCTATATCTTCGGCGTAACAAGTGCCCGATTTTATCCGTTACCCCTTTTATATACGGCAAGTATACCGGCAACCTCTCAGCCACCTCTGGCCGTTGACGAGTCGAAACGTTCACAACACGATTGCATTGCCTCCAGTTGTACCCATTGCTTTCCAAAACACGCTTCACATGACACAGCTCACGATCAACAAAACGAGGATCACAAATTTTTAAGGCGCGATTTATCAATGTTCTGGGTAAAGAAGACAAATGACAAGGATGATGGTGTGAATCTGCTCTCAAGTACCGATCAGTATGAGTTGGCTTACGATATACTGTGGTTTCCAGTCTCCCACAAGGTCTACGCATAACCAAAACATCCAGAAATGGCAGATGCCCGTCGCTTTCCATCTCCACCGTGAACTTAACCTTGTCGTGCACCGTGTTAAGGTAGTCAGTAAATTGTGACAAACTATCTTTTGACACAATGGCAAAAATATCATCCACGTATCGCCACCAACATTTAGGAACCACAGGAGCGTTGTTTAAGGCTTTTTCCTCCAACCACTCCATAAAAATATTGGCAGTGATGTGGTTAGTGTTGTGTGCTACCCTATTTTTGACAATAATATAAATGACGATAATAACGAGGGTAGTCGTGAGCCAGTGTTAGTTTCGTCGAGCACGAGCAGTCGCGCGCAGAGAGCCGAGGCGCGCAGTTCGCGTTTGGCAGCAGCAGCTGCCGCGGCTCCTAGATGAAGGGCTACGAATTAGTCCGAAACATGTCGAGCTAAACTCGATTTATTACGTGAGTTATCCGTGTTTTATAAGATGAGTGAGTCTCACGGTAGTTTAATGTTAAATACTGTAAAGTTTCATGAAAATCCATTCAGTAGTTTTTGCGTGAAGGAGTAACAAACATCCATCCATCCATCCATACATCCATCCATCCATACATCCATCCATCCATACTCACAAACTTTCACGTTTATAATATTAGTAAGATGGTGTCGGATTAAAGTAGCACTTTTCTAATTCCTCTGCGAATTTCAATGGATACTACCAAGTAAATAGGTGTGGCTATGCTTTAAGCTAAGGTATTTAAATCTAAAAATATGCTAGAAGTAGCTATGATTCGTGTAATGGACATAGTTTTCGCTTTGTATCGTTACGTGCTGCGTATCCCATTTAGAAATGCGATTCAATTTATTTAGCGTGAGGCATGTATGTTCACTTTAACAGGGTCGTTACGTTTGTTGCTAACCGTAAGAGTCCTCCTCTTCTTTGTCCAGTTTTTATATCAATCGATATTATATATAGGAAGCACTCACATCTCTGCCATAGCATAAACCCCGTTTCTCGCAAAAACTCTTGCCAATCCAGCATTATAGCATAATCCACACAATAGATTATACAGCCCTTTAGTATTTTATGGCTCGTAACCAGGAGATAGCTATAAACCCGACGATGGCACCGATTCTTCCTAAAATGCGGCTCGTTACTAAGCGATGGTAAGTATTATGGAATAAGCACATACATTGTGCGTGTATTCCTTAATGAGCTAGGCAGAGCAAAAAGACGCTATATAGACAAAACTTTGAGTTTTCACGTTTTGTAGCCACGTCTTCTAGCATATTTTTTACGTTTGAAGTTAAGAGGGTAAAATGGTGACAGGTTGCTAGCCTAGGCTTAATGCATGCCGAGTTAATCTCGATAGAAAGACGTGAGTATCTGTGTTATTTCATTACGATCCTAAAAGGGTTCCTGTAAGGGTCCTGCATCTCTAAGGTAAAGTTTGTACCCTAGTTGATGTATGATAAGTTAACTTTGTCTCCCGGATTCTAATTTGGGAAGATTTTATCTAAGTAGTGGGGCTAAGTTCGCAAATCCCGTTTTTCTATGAAAAAGAGATACGCAAAGTTATCCCTACTACTTAAAATCTTGCCATGTTAAATACACTCAAGTGTAGTGGTACTGAAATAAATTTCTTCCGTGGATTTAGTAGATGGCGACTAAGGAAATAGATATTGGTAATATATTTTTGGCAACAGACTAGAAATCAGTCAATATTGTACCTCTTAACTTAACCTCAAAAATGTGCTAGAAGTTGTTACAAAATGTGAAATGGTTTTGACTATGTAGCGTCTTGCTCTACCCCATTTGGGAGTACAGGCGTGATATATGTATGTTTTATCAAGTCAACTAACAAGGGACTCCATTCAATAAAACAACCAATCAGTAACTAATGAATTTATTTACATATTCACATATAATCTGCAACATTGACGTATATTCCTTAGCTTAGTTAGACTATCATTATGTGTCTATCACAACATTCAGTTTCTTAGAGCGAGCGGCGTGATCATAACGCGTGAAGTGCGCAGGCGCAGAGCGCCAGGCTCAGGCTGCCCGAGACCAGGGTACCTGCGGACAAAAGTAGAGTTTAAATAATTATAATTTTAAACAAAAAAAAACCGACTTCAAATTAGCAATATTTTAAAAGTATTCTGTTTACTGAATGTAAAATCTTGACTTCATCAACAAATTACCGAAAACGCCGTACATCTCCATATAAAATTTGAAGAGTTCCCTCGATTTCTCCAAGATTCCATCATCAGATCCTGGTTTCGTGCCAATGGGACCAATTTCGAGTTATACCCTTTCGATTAAAAAAAAAAATTTTGAAAATCGGTCCACGGGTTTTCGAGTTATCGAGTAACATACAAAAAAAAAAAAATTAGGTCGAATTGAGAACCTCCTCCTTTTTGAAGTCGGTTAAAAAAGTTGAAAGGGGAACCTTCTTTTTTGAAGTCGGTTAATACATAGACTGGAATGAACTTGTCTAACAATTTACTGGAGTATACAGTTAGTTATGTGGCTGTTTCAAAATGAAAGACGTGTACAAGTGGAGTTAGTGAAATGATCCCGAAGAGTGAATTTCTTAAAAAAAATCGCGAGTATTTATTGCCTAATTATTTACAGTCGCTTAACTTCATATAATAAGTATTAACGTCTGTTTCAAGATTTTTCAAATTTGAATGTTAATTTTATAGTATCGGTATCGATTTTATAACGTTGACATTGTATTACTACCACAGGATACAGGTCTAGTGCAGTAGGCCTTTTGCTTATTGCATCTGTATATAATTAGTTAGGCACATTATAAAGCAGTTATACAAAAAGTAAACACTTGAAAACTAAGAATTCAGGCTCACTACATCGATATGATAACAAACAACACCACAGATCCTATGAACATTATCAATGACCAAATTTCTCGTCACGACGAGTTACCTGACGAGTCTTCTCCGGTGACGGAGGCGGGGCGCGGCGCGTCCTCCCGGATGGCGACCGGCACGCTCTTTCGCGCGTAGATGTCGAATATTGTCGTCACACAGCCCAGCTCGAACTGGCCGTCGCTGGGCGGCACCATTGTGTACCTGGGGATAAACATAACATTAACACACGATTTGTATGGTGTGTGGGAATAGGTGTGCTCGGAGGAGAAAACCTAGACGACGTTCCGTGAGCAAAGAGTATCCAAAACCAACGAGTAACTACGAAGAGATTAATGGATGTGGATGAAGTTTAGTAAGCGATAGTGCAAGTGATCAAGCAATTCTCGTGGCAACTGGAACAAAGTAATCTCTGTCTACCCCTATGGGAAAGAGCTGTGACGGTGTGTCTGTACGATGGCCGAAATTGGTCGTAAATATTTTAATTTATTTATTTGGTCGGGTATGCGCGTGTGAAAATCCCTGTGATTTTTTTCCCCGGAATTTTCATGTAAAAAAAAATACACAAATCTAAAAATATTGACCGGTCTTTTGTACTCCGGCCCTTATTCAACCGCGTAGCATCGCAATGTCGAACGAATGCAGATGCGTAAGCGCCGACAAACGGGACTTAAGTATGCAACTAAGATAAGTAAAACACAGGGCGCAATGACCTGAAAAGCTGATACATTTGTCTCTCAAGGTCAATAATGAAAATTTTCAGGGATTGTTTTGCAGGGGTTTTCAGACGCATATACCCAACTGGTTACAATATTTACAGTTAATCTCCGTCCACTTTGAATAATATGGAAACACGTAGCTTTACCTGACTGTGGTATGGTTCTTCCTCGGTTCGGGTTCATACCCGTAGTCCCTGTAGACCCGCCCGAGACTGGCGCTGGTGTACGTCAGACCCACTTTGTACTGCTCCGTCTCCAGAATCGTGATCTCCAGCTGGCTTGACGCTCCGCGCTCCGTGTAATCCAACTCTGAGGGTGGCTCGGGAATAGTTTCTGCTATCTGTAATCAAGATTTTTATACTTTTTTATAGATTTTATCAACATCGCCGTCTGGTATTTTTGGTGTGATATCGGGATAGAATAACACTAGACTCATCTATCTCTTCCGTGGATGTTGTAAGAGGCGACTAAGGAAATAGGTTTAGGTATGCTTTAGGCGACAGGCTAGCAACCTGCCACTATTATATTACCTCTTACATCTGTTTTTAAACCCAAAATGATGCAAGATAACCAACATTAATTAAAAATTAAAAACACCCCCGACGCGCCCCAACCCAATGGGTTTACTGAACGTGTAACATTCTTATCGCACCAAACAAATGACCTGATGACCTTGAAGACCTGAACCGATTTCCACCAAACATAGCTAAGAACACTCTCGACTGATATAACTTTCGAACAAAAAAAACCGCATTAAAATCGGATCATCCGTTTGGGAGCTACGATGCCACAGACAGACACATACACATTTACACACACAAACACACACACACACACACAGACACGTCAAACTTATAACACCCCGTCGTTTTTGCGTCGGGGGTTAAAAAGGCTGCGAAGCGTGAAATAGTCATAATCATGGTTTTGTCTATGTCACGTGTCGTGTGCTCTGCCTACCCCATTTGGGAACATAGGCGTGATTGTAAGTGGTGACGTCTGCTGTCGATTTTCACATAACACTAGAAGCGACTCAGTAAACGTTAAGGGGCAGCGCAGATGATAGACTTTTGTGCGATCGAGTCTGCGGCGCAATAAAAACTCTGAATGGCGTGCAGAGAGTTTCCATTTTTTATTGAAGTTTCTAGAGTTTTTATTGCGCCGCAGACTCGATCGCACAAAAGTCTGTCGTCTGGGCTGCCCCTAATCAGTGTAACGTTTTGTGTATTCTGGCTACCTCAATACAGGCGTGATGTATGTATGTAGGCAGGAACACGAGCAATCCGGTTACCTGATGGTAAGTGATCACGGCCGCCCTCAGACTATCGTAATCGCAGAAAGATTGCACATATGTTGCAATGCCAGAGGCCTAGGGTGAGATGAGATGCTATAATTGACAGTTTGTATCGGCTGCCTTACTCTCCTGTTCTTTTCTGAAAGGGTAGATTCCACCTTAAAAACCTGTCATACAAAAATTTCTAAGATGCGAACTACCCTTGTAGAATTTATTGGTAGCCCCTAATTCCATTCAAATCACGTCACCGTATACTGATATTATGATGACTCTATAGACTAAATGTTTTATGATTTGTTACCGCTTTCACCACAACACTAGGTGTAGAAGAGGTATAACAGTGATTACTTCGGTAGTAAATATATCTAAACTTATTCCTTTAGTGCTACTTACGACTACTATCGAAGAAATGAAGTGGTGTTGATCTTGACCCAACCCCAAAGAAAGAGATAAATACATACATACATACATACATATTCTCACGCCTGTATTCCCAAGAGGGGTAGGCAGAGCACATGGATTCCAAAAATCCAGTGCCACGTTTAGCAATATCAGGGTATCCAGAAGTTAAACGTGATATTGCAGTGACAGGTTGCTAGCCCATCGCCCACAATACACTAACCCTTTCCCAGAGTCGACTCTTACGACACCCACGGGAAGAAAGGGGGAGATGCTATTCTAACCCGGCACCACACGGGGATAAAGAAGAAAGGGGGGGAAAGAGATAAATACTCATATTAATAGACTGCCATTTATCAGTGCGCGTTGTAATTAACCGCAACACTCGCGGCAAACTAGTTTAACCTGCTCCAGGATATCCTATTAATTAAATATTAATAGTTTATTATAACAAGAGCTCGGACCCAAAACTTTGGCCGCTGGGAGCAACTTTGTCCGTTAATCGCTGCACAGCACAGCTTAATATTTAAGCTTGCATTTTACACAGCATAAGGACGGCACCTTTATGGCCCGGCCGCGACAGCGCGACTCGCGACGCGACAAATTTTCTTACTCATTGCCTTAATTTATACAAAAGATAAAAAATAACTAGTAGATAACTACTACCTGCCAAGTTTTCGAATCGCTGGTAGACACAAAATTAGACGTGTGATGTGTGATAATATTTTCTGGAATAAATATGGTTTTAAAGTTTGAATTTTTGAATTTCATATATCTCTTCAGATATTCCTTCGATCAAATGACAGTAAGCGACTAAGAGTAGACACACAAAGAAATTGGAAAAAGTTACCATTAACACAAACAAAATACTATAACTACTAGATTTTTTTTTTAATTTGAAATTTCTCGAGGAGCCAAAGGTAAACTGGTAACAACTAGATGTGATGATACTTAACACTTCCTTTGTTTTTTTTTTAAGTTTACTAAGAGACGAAATAACCAGCAATGCAATATTGTCATCCAATTTACACAAGTAGGTATACGAAATTCCAACTCAATCGGAAACCAGGAAATTCACATTTAACTTTTAAGATTAGATTACAGACAACGGGACATGTGAAAGTAAATAAAAGCTTGTAATGACAAACAGCGACATATTCTGCCATTTTCCCATCTAAATTAGGGTCTATTGATAGACTGAATACAACGGCATTAAGCGAACAAGTTTATCAAGTGTCCATTTGTTACCAACAGTTAGAATTTCCCCCGATTAGACCGATATGACGGAATTCGGATTTGAATAGCTCTATTGACTGGGGTTAGCAGACTATAAGACAACTGACTTGGGTTTGCATTAAAACAATACTATTGAATCTTGTAGGATTATAATACAGAATACGAAGCATTTCGGAAAGATGTTTATATTTTGACAGTCTACTTGCTTAAATCTAGAATACCAGATATTTATTTTATTTAGATGAGAATGTAATGAATCCTATCAAATTAGAGGTGACCGTCAATTTTATAGCAACTTCGGTGATGAATGAAGGTAGATCAAACCATTAATAAACAACTGAACTAGATTTTTCATACAGAGATGCATCGTATTCATTTCCGAGCTATCCATTGATATAATGAATGAAAAGTAGAAATTCATAGCCTTCCCTCGATCATATGGAGCAAAAAATTATCAAGTGTGTATCAGTGATTCGCAGACGCAGTTCCGTAGGTACAAAATACCTGCAAACATACATTTATCACGCTTGTACTTCCAAATCACGTAGGCAGAGCACAGAAAACCTTATATTATTATACCTAAGGTATAGTCAAAACCACGACTATTTAACGTTTCGTAATTTTTTGTTTGATGCCCGTGTGGAGTCGGGTTTAGAATAAAACCTTTTCATTTCTAATGTCGTGAGAGACCACTATAAGGATTTAGGTTAAGGTATGGTTTAGGCTGCAGGGTAACCTGTCAGTATTAGACATCTTTTATCAATGTTTGTACCTAAAATTATACCAACACAACACACTGTGGTAAATTATGCTAACAGTAGCTGTTGATGTCGGTTTCATCTGCGTAGCAACATAAAACATCACCCCTATGTTCCCAAAGAGGGTAGGCAGAGTCCTAACAGCACCCTTGACTAGTTTACGTTTCGGATCACTTTTAACCTCATTTTCAAAGTTAGATAAAAATAAACTGTATCATGCTAGTCGCCTGCAAATGTGTATCAGCAATATGTAATTCATTGTATTTCCTTAGTTTCCTCTTACGACATGGTACGGAAAGGAACCCTTCGTCCGCGGTTCGACTCGAACTTCACCTATTTTTATTCATCCGTAGATAAACAGAACCCTGAATACTGCAAGCCTACAATACGATACCAATATTTTAGATGCACATTTAAACTGCAGGAACGAATAAACTGCAAAAATACCAGAAAGCTTTTTCCTTTTTTTTTTAGTTCGTCCAACACGGGTTGCCCAAACCCACTGAACTCAGACTTTTATCCGCAACCAACAAAGCAAAAACGAAACGCAAGTGTTCCGGTAATGAATGCTATGAGGGATTGCGTTTTGTTTTCAATACAAAGGGGGGGTTTCTTTAGGCAACTTTTTTCAATAAGTGCGGGGGAAATGGTTCGCGAATTTTGGGGTTCGTTATTGGTTTATGTAGACACAAATGAGCACAGGACACATTGCGCCTGCCATTTTATATAACTTGTTAAGTATGAATAATAACAGTAATAATGCAATTTGAGTACGTCTTTTTGCCTGCCTTAGGAATCCTCTCAGTATTTTTTTAACCGACTTCAAAAAAGGAGGTATTCAATTCGGCTGTTTTTTTTTTTTTTTTTTTTTTTTT
>BHDV01014733.1:47237-59794 GCA_005406045.1 Adoxophyes honmai
GCTGAGAGCTACGTATACCTACTTGATCTTTAGTAAATATGTACATAAACAGAAGTTTCCTTTAAGGATATAGCTAATTTGAAGTTGGTTTTTTTTTGTTTAAAATTATTTAAACTACTTACTAACATAATGCCTTATATGCCCTAATGGGGTGAGAAGCACAGGGAACGTTACAAAAACAAAATCATGACTATTTCACGCTTCGCAGCCACTTTTAGCATAATTTTAGGTTCAAAACAGATTTAAGAGGTATGTAAGCGACATGTTGCTAGCCTGCCGCCAAAGCATACCGAAACCTATTTTCTCAGTCGCCTCTTACGACATCCACACACGAAATTACTAACTATTAATTAATTATTTACCTACATTTCATTTATTCTATGACATTCGCATGTAATTTTGTTTTCAATAAAGGAACCCCCAAATAAAAGTCGTGATCTGTTCCGCTGCTTCATTACGACACGAAGTTGATCGTGGAAGCAATTTGTTAAAAATCGAGAACAATTTCTATTGTGCGAGTTATTCGAGCCCGGGATAGGTCGACAGCCCAGTAGAACTCGGAGAGAGAGCTAAGCTTTGCTATAAAAGAATAGAACGCTGATATTGTAGTATAAGAACTCGCTTATACCGACGAAACAACTTTTTCCTGACCCGCCCTAGAAACTTGTTACAGTAATCGTCCAAGTAGTGACATCGCATTACTAGGCAAAGGAAAACTTCATTATGATTTCTGTGGCAACGTTCACAGAGTAAGTCAGAAATAAATTGGTGCGACTGTGGTGAATATTACTATTCTAAGAAGCTACGACCTAAAACCAAAGGCGATTATAATATAAGTAAAGTGTTTTTTTGGTTTTGACCAAAACTGTAATCGAGACCTCAATTCTGTTTCAATTCATCTTTTCAAACCTAATTTGAGTTGGACACTTTTTATCGGTTAGCATTTTTTGTGCAGCGCTTCGCTATCGCTTATAGCTTGATGGATTAGCAGCTTTGACACTCAACTCAATGGACGCGTTATTAAAATTTATAATGTGAGAGTTAGGAGTTGGGAAGTTTAGCGAGTCTTCGTAATTGTTGGCAGCGATGCGAACGTAATTATATTAGAGTTTGCGATAATTGTTACCATCAGGTAGCCGGATTTCAATTACATTTTTGCGATCTACGCTTCAGAAATTAGAAACATGCATTAGAATCACGCCCATATTCCCATGTGTGTGTGGTAGACCAACATGACATGTTATGTCCTCAGCACTCTGTCTATTTCACGTTCGGAAGCAACATTCAACTTAATTTTAGATTTCATTTTAGATGAAAGAGCTCTAATTTTTAGTATAATGCCTGTATCCCGTATGGTGTCTAGTTTAGAATAACAGCTTTCGTCTTCTTCCGTGAATGTCAAGCACAAGCACCCACCTCGGAAGTTTAATGATCTACGCATATTTTTCATGATCTAACTGAAGGACTAATAAGAATGATATATCTTTAACTCAGTGTCATTCTTATAATAGTGATGACTAAAATGGTTATGTAGCAACGCTAGCCCTACTAAGTGACGCAACGTAACGTCACTGTCCTTCATCGCACTCAGGAACTTTCGAAGATCAGTCACATGACTACAACTTCCACCATTCTCTCTGTAGACTTCGGTCCACCGGAATATCTGCCTGGAGAGAGGTCTAGTGGACTCTTTCCCAGTTACCTTATGCTCGTCCAGGATCCAAGTGATGTTGGGCGCGGGGTACGCTTCGTCGACGGTGCAGTTGGCGCGGATGACGTCACCGCGGGCGTAGCTGTCGCGCGAGACTGTCAGTCGCGGAGCGCGGAACGGCGGGTCTGAAGAGAAACATCTAATAAAACCGCTGATTATGAGCGCCTTAAGGCCACCGGTCACAACCACAAAACACCGCCATCGGCATATTTCCTGTAGTTTTCATACATTTTAATGACTCGCACGCACACGGTGGACGCTAGTGGTCGCCACACACTACAAACGTCGCAGCTCACTTCTTGTGGCCCGCAACACTAAAGGCTTTTTGAACTAAACAAGTGGCTGTCGCACGCTTCTACTATTTTTGTAGCTGATTCCAGCTTCTCGTGGCGACGTTTGTGGCTGTGGTGAGTGCGGCAACCCTTATACATCCCGCGTTTAGAAGTCTTGGCCCTTAATTGGTCGCATTTTGAAATAGATTATACCTTGAACAATAAACTACCGTGAGACTCACTCACGTTGAAAAATTTTCGGATTACTCACGTTTATTAAATCGAGTTTAGCTCGACATGTTTCGGGCTAATCCGTAGCCCTTCATCTAGGAGCCGCAGCGGCTGCTGCTGCCAAATGCCCACTGCGCGCCAACGCGCCACATTTCGAGCTGAACTCGATTTAATAAACGTGAGTTATCCGGAAAAATTTCAACTAGATTATACCTGTTACTGTGTAAGTAGAGACGTCAGAAAGTGACAGCGAAAGTGAGAGCTGGTCAGTTCTATTCTGATGATACAGTTAGGATAGTATTAGTCTTACCGACAACAGTGAGTGGCGCCGTCCGTATATCGGTGTGGAACAGAGGCGCGTCGGCAGACACCTCGCACATGTACTCCCCGCTAAGCCGCCGGTTTAGATTCACTATGCGGACCTGCTGGTGGTCAGACTGCGTTAACTGTGAACAAGAGCAAGTTATGAAGATAACACATACATATACACATACATACCAACAGTCACATGCAACGTGACAAAGACAAAACCATGATTATGACTATCTCAAGCTTCGCAGCCACGTCTGTTTAACATAACTTTAGGTTTGAATACAGCTGCAAGAGGTTGTATAATTTTGACAGGTTGCTAGCCTGTAGCCTAAAGCATACCTAAATCTGGGGGCACGGCCGTGCCCCCACCAAGTCGAGCAAAAAAGCGTCACGGCCGTACCATCCTTTTCTCGAAGCATTTCAGACCATTTTCGACCCCCTGTAACTTCGTTGTGAATAAAACTAGAAGACTGAAATTCTCAGTAACCATGCAGGCATTGTAAAGACACGTATATTTCAAATTTCATTCAATTTGAACCAGTATTTTAAGAATTATAACGGGTCAAATTTCTTAATTTTGTCACTCACTGACTCAACGATCATCAAAAGTCTAAGGCACTTCTAGCAGACCTAGAAGCTTCAAATTTGGAATATAAGTAGTGTTTGGTGTATGAATCAAGGAAAAACTAAAAAAACCGGCCTGAAAACACATGTAAATTCAATTATTTAGTGCGATGGCCAAGTCTCGATATATTTATTTATACCATGTTATACCGACTTGGTATTACATGGATCTCACAAATTTTTACCGCAGAACAACTGAGTTGCGAGACTTGGTATTTTTTGACAAGTATTGTTTTTGATGGGTCTATTTTTCACATCACCTATTCGGAACGGGGACTTTTCTTCCCCGCTAGGAGGGATCAAAGTGGCACTTTTCTGTTCAAGGACATTTGCTTGCCAGTATAAAATATAAACGCAATCCTATTTTACAATAGTATGCAAAAATAATCGGTTACATTTTATTTATAATCGATTACATTTTTTTATAATTGATTACGATCATATATTTTATTAGCTTTTTTTATTACATACTAAAATACTATATCTAAATTTTATGTAATAACAAACAAAGTGCTTTAGTCTAGTGGCTGTAAATAAATAATTTATAAAACGGCTAACTATCTATTTTTCAAAATCGATACTTTATAAATGGACAGTCCTAACAATCGATTTGATAAACGGGTATGTTGTTATCTGTGGTGCTGTAATGACAGTAATGTCATTGGGAAAAAATAAAACAAAAATATGGCGGGAGTTGAATCGTAAATACAAACAATTTTGTTTTGTGTTATTTTATTATCTTTTTTATAAGTTTCAAAAAAGAAGAAAGATGGTTAGCACTGAAAGTGAAGAATTACAGTTAACGCCCGAATTTATAAAGGTACAAGCAAATACAGTAGTTAATAATTTGCTGCCTATTAAATCAAGAGAGAAGTATAACAAAGCTTACGACAATTATTTGAAATGGAAGACATCAAAAGGCGTTCATCGCATTTCAGAATCTGTGCAATTAGTAAGGAATTGACGAAAAATATGCAACCTTCAACGGTATGGAGTATTTCCTCCATGTTAAAAGCAACAATTAACACAAAGGAGAATAATGATATCAAAAACTACACAAAACTATCAACATTATCAAAAAGGTTTTCAGAAGGCCACCAGCCAAAAAGTCCAAAGTATCTACTGAATTGTAAAGATATTGAAATGTTAAAAAATGTTATTTTTTAAGAGTGTAAATAAACGAATTTCTTACATTTTTAAGATCTTTTATTTTCCTCATAGAGGTGATGTGAAAAGCAATATGTGTCACACGGTAGCAAAATTATTTTCATCTTAGGCGTTAACACTTGAATCCCTCACTACGCTCGGGATTCTATTTTGGAATCCTTCGCTTCGTTCAGGATTCAATGTACGCCTTCGCCGTAAATATGTCATTTTGCTCCCTTGTGACACAATCCACTATTCTTAGTCACCTCTTACGACATCCACGGAAGAAATGGAAAAGTGTTATTCTATCCCGACACCACATGGGAAATAAACACCATGCTTGTATTTCCAAATGCTCTTAGGATATTTTTAGGTCTTAAGTTCAATAGTTATAGGATGCTAGTCTATCGCCTAAACAATATCTAAACCTGTAAACACCCTTAACATATAACCTTAGTCACCATTTACGACATCCATCCACGAGGAAATGGAAAGGTTTGAAGATAATGTACCATCGAACCAATTGATTACGGACCCACAATAGAACCTATTCACAGTGAACGTCATAATGACATTGCATTGCTTGACAAAGGAAATGTTTATGACGTTTATTGTGACAACGTTCTGCGGTGGGTCAGGAATCAGTTGGTTCGATAGTACTAATAAACTATGAGTAACAATATTAACGTTATGTCAGGGCTTCACAATCTGTGCTTCGTGACGCTTTGAGGCGTCACGGCTCTAGCCCAAAGGCGTCTTGAGTTAATTCATTTGAAGTAGCTGTCTATATCAGTATACCCTCCTAGATTTATAACTGGTTTGGTTGACAATTTTCGATCAAAGGGGACATTGCAAAAAACAGCAACACCAAAGGGTGTCATAATAAAAAACAATGTGTCCATTTGTGAAATGCAACTATGACCTATTCAAATACTTTTCGAGTCACATATTGCGAAACATATTACATGCTGATCCCTCTAAAAAGTATAACTGGTATGGCCCCAAAAGACTACACAACAGGCTACCGAGTACCAGACTACAGAGATAAGGCAAGATATCTTGGATTTTAAGCTAGTTTTAAGAAAAATGTTGATGGAAAAGGCTTATTACTCTGTAGTTGAATATCTAAACGATAAATAAGATGCTTAATAACTGTAAGAACTCGTTTATCAGTATATTGAAAGAAAAAAAATGCTACTGCTAAAAGTTTTGCATACCCTAACAAAGTCCCTATTTGAAACTTCTACATTTAAGACCTGCTTATCTTGCAATTAGTAAATCTTTATCTTTGTCTCTTTTTTTTTTTTTTTTTAAAACAAGTTTTTCATCTACGGACTCGTGGTCCGTACCTTGATGATTTTGTCTCTGGGAAGCCTTGGGTTATGTAATAAATGTGTATTCGTACAACTCCTCCCCCTCTTCGCCAAAACACCACAACACTACACAAACCCAACCACCACATTACCCCATCACACTTACATCCACTGACGCTCCCGGTAGCGGAAAGACCATGCTTGGAGGCAGTTCCCTCGGCACGAACCGGTAGAACTCAGTCTCCGCCCGGTACCACCTGATGCTGTAGAGCTGAGCGCCCTCTAGGTCGTAGGAACAGCGGAGGATAGCCGCCTGGCCGTCACCAGAGAGCACCGCCCGAGGTACGGAGATGGACACGTTACGAAGGGACCATACTCCCCCTGTGGACAAGGTATTTGTGGTTAACTTGGTTCTACCAAAACTAATACTAAACGCTAATTTACAGACGCAGAAATATAAGTGTTATATCTATAAGTTTGTCGCTGTTGCCAATCTATCTGTAAAAATGTGTTCTGCATATAAACAAGTTTTCTTATGGTTAATGGTTATTCTTTCAAATAAGTAAGTACCTGGTCAAAAGTAAAATTCGAAATGAGCTTATTGACGTTCACTGTAAATAGGTTCTATGTTAAGTCCGGAATTAAATGATTCGATGGTACAAATTTTCTGAATAATATTAGACTCAGAATAAAAATGAGAATCAGAACATTTATTGTTAAACTGTGAAGGTTTGATAGCTAATAATAATCAACTTTCCTCTCTGTCTCCTAAAGATAGGCTGTAAGAGACCGCTTAAGGGATAATTATTTTGTACTTCATCATAATTGTTAACATTTCTTTTGTATTTCTTGTTTACTTCCTTACTTATAGGTATTGCGAAGGTGATCGTTTATTGAAGCAAGCTGGATATTGTATGTCAAGCAATAGATTAATTGAAATAATTTTATCGATCACTGGTTCGCTCTTGCCAATTTGCGTTTAGGTAAATAAAACTCGACCTGTTTCAGTTCACCTCCGATTGAAATTAATAATTTAAGTCTAGATTTTGTTTCAAAATTTTAGGATTAAATCCCGAAACCTATGCTCATTACAAATAGCTCCTCCATCACACCGATAATCGGGACCCGAAACTACTAACTCGAAACCTAATTATGAGACGCGAAAATCAATAACTAACAAAGGCAACCAAGTTACGAGTAGAAATTGACTTAACGACATCGCTACAATTTACAGCAGCAATTTCAAACTCCAGACAAACACGGCTCGTAAAATCTTTTCAAACTTTAAGTGCGCAACTCCTGATTTTATTAAACGTCGACTTTTTTGAGCGCAATGGATAAGGTATATATTTCCAAATTAGTCGGTAATATTGTCCGGAGTTTAGGAAAAATTCCGACGCTCATTACGACCCTGGGGAGCTCGGAAACAATGTTGGGGCGACAGGGAGTCTGTAGATTATGTAGCGGAGAGAGTGTGGTATAATCTCCTTGTTTTTTTTATAGGCTAGCAACTTGTACACAATTCATTCAATATACAATTATGCCTGTGTTCCTAAATAGAGGACACTTAACGTGATATACACAATACTATGACCGTTTAACGTTTCATAGCCATTTCTAGAACGTTTAAAAGGGATGGTCTCCTAAAATAGAGACAGGTTGCTAGCCTGTCGCCTAAATTATACCTAAACCTATTTTTTTAGGCTCAATTCACACCAGAAGAGCGGCGAAGGGCGGCTAAGCGCAGCGCAGTTTCGGTGTCATGAAAATTTTAATTTTATTTTCATCACAATAAGACTTATTATCGCATGAGAAACTCCAACGAGGCGCGCGTATGCCCGCGGATCCGCGGGAATTCCGGCGAATTCCATAAACGAAGCCGTGCGACTGCGCGAGAGGTCGCGGGAATGCCCGAGGATGCTCGAGCAGTCGCGAGCGGCCGCTGGCAAAATCCCGCCCAGAGATCTTGGATTTCCCGCGCATTCCAGCGACTTCTCGAGCAGCCGTGGGAATCCTCGCGCCTTCTCTACCAACCGGGTCGCTGCGCTTCGCCGCCCTTCGCCGCTCTACTGGTGTGAATTGAGCCTTAGTCGCCTTTTACAATAGCACAAAATAAATGAGGAGGTGCTATTCTAACCCGACACCACACAAGTCTAAGTAAGCGTCGCTTTAACTAAGACTAAGTAACTTTTGTGCCTTCTCTTCTTAAATACTCTGTGGCAGGGGTTAGAGGAGCCACTAATCACCCACACACCTGCACCCGGGACGTTATGTCAGACACACCAGCTCCGCAGTATACAGTGGACTATCTTACTTTAGGAGTATGTTGCGTTATGTAACTCTAAGTTTGATATGGGAGAAAAAGTAAAGAATATCTTGCTTGTTGCAGTGACTTAAAAAGTGATAGGTTGCTAGCCTGGAATGTATCTCAACCTATATCTTTAGTTGCCTCTTACTACATCCACGGAAGAAATGGAGAGGTGTTATTCTAAACCCGACATCATACAGCAAACTACCACTACTATACCTCTAACTTAAACTGTTCACTTTTATTGTGCAAATTATTCTGGAAGTGGCCACGAAACGTGAAATAGTCGGGTTTTAAATATGTAACGTTTCGAAAGCTCTGCTTACCCTATTCGGGAATACAGACGTGATGTTTCTATGTGTAAATGTATGGCCATACATAGATACAATATGCAAATCTCAAGCGAAGCCAGGGCGTCTCACTAGTTGTAAACGAGTATATAGTTTTCTTATCGACCACCAAAAAGTTAACACCGTATTTATCGTTCCCCTTTACGGTACATTTCGGGTCAGACAGGACATTCGAAGGGTTAAATGTTGGGTACGTTTGAGTCATTGTTGAAAACGTCACGTCGATAAAAGGAGCGTTTGTAAACATGACTGGAACAGTTTTGCTCTTTTTAACATTGTAAAAGTTACTGTCTGGTGAATCTGAATATTTTTGCTGACGTGAAAAAGTGGTTGTGAATTTTAGGCAAAGATAAACGTGTCTTAAATAAATAATGTATTCGATTCTGATTTCTTTGTAAGAAAAATAAAATAATGTTAGTTTCACTCAACTTTTCATCGAATTTTAAGACTTAAAATCACAAGTATGAATGTCTGTTGGTCAATCACGAAAAACTACAACGTTGTACAACAGCATAGTAGTGAAATATCCTAAGACAAAATGCCCTAGGATAACGTGAAAGTATATTTTAAATCCATAATTTAAACCTCATTACAGCACTATGAGTCGTGTTGTTACGTTGCTATAACGTTTTGGCTTTATGTCACGGTCTACTAGACCTAGTATTCTCAAACGGCCATACAAATATAACATTTCCAATCTTCGTCGCCATAGTTCTAAGTTAAAAGTTTAATTTTACAAGCATGGGAAAGACTCTAATAAAGAGATCTTACTCCGGCAACATGTCATGTAGTTATGCATCTCTTCTTTTGGAGGCTTTACTGCCTGGGGACCAAGTCCACAGAGAGAAGTATAACAACGGTGACACTGACAGGTTTTCTAGCCCGTCACCTGAAGCATTCCTTAACGTATTATCCTTATTCTTACAGTCGAGTTCATTAATATACGAGCAAAACTGAGGGTTCAAAAATATCTGTACACTTTTATGACATTGACAAAAATGTGCAAAAGTTTACAATTTTGGCATGACTGTCGATAGAAACGTAGAGGTATAACCCATCAAAAACATTCTGTAAAATAGAAACGTAGCAGTATTATTCTAATTCCAATACTACGCGTTAATCTTATACAAGTACTTTAGCTGTAACCCGGTTTATGAAGCACTACAACGACCTAGCAAGTCCACCCTTGTTTTTCTTTTAATAACTAACCCTTATTAAAATTCGGGGCTCGTAAAAGCCACTTGTAGCCAAAGTTCACCTCTCACCGAATCCTCTAGCCATTATCGAGCGTTTTTGCCAGTGTCTCGAACGACCCTGCCTGTGCTAGTGAGGTCACGATGGTCAGATTTACATTTGTGAAATCGTATGCGAATATGCCAGCAGTTTGACACGACGACGGTTACGTAGAAAAAATGTATAGCGACCTGTGTGGTATCGGATTAGAATAACACCTCTCTATTTTTCCGTGGATGTCGTAAGAGGCGTCAGGAAAAAGTTTACGACTAAGATATATTTTAGACGACAGGCTAGCAACCTGTCTTACTCAACGTGTATGACGAATATTTCTGCGTTCAGGCCCTATCCAGAGGTTCTCAAATAGGGGCTTGAAAATGCGGAAAAATAGTTCCAGTAAAGGATGGTACGGCTGTGCTGCTTCTGTGCACCCTTATTTTTTTCTACAGTATCGTTGGAATAATATCACAAACATTCGAAAACTTAATTACTACAACACTACACTTAAAAAAAATATATTTAGGACAGAGTACTCCCGGGGCGTGGTCCCGAAGACGCTGGCAGCGTTTCCTCGCTGTATCGCAATGCTGATGCAAGGCAGCTGCCAGCGCTTCGGTCTCAAATGAATATTGGAAACGCGAATAATGGTAACATCACTAGTTTGTATAACCGGGCCCCACAGGCCAGCAGATTATGCAGGGCCCGGCGTAATTGATTGTCCGCCCGTCTGTGGGCTAAGCTGTTGGGGACACGGGTTTTGAAGATGATTTCAATTTAATGCCGAGTTTGACAGGGTTCTGGGTTACTTTGTGCATATAGCGGTTAAAGGGCGATTAGAGATAACGGTTATTGTGAAATTAGTTTATGGTTGCTCGGTTGGCGCTTTTGAGTTAATGTTTTTTCGAGACACTGAAAAACCCGCCAAGTGTGAGTCAGTCGCATACAGAGGATTCCTTACCATTGTATAAGCAGTAGCGTAGCTAGGGGGGGGCGGCGGGGGCGGTCCGCCCCGGGTGTCACCCTCCTAGGGGTGACACCCGGCTGTGAATTTTAGTAGTCAATGAAAAATTATAAAAGGTAAAAAAAAGTCATTTTTTATTTTCTCCGTTTCTATCGAATTCTGGGGGGGGGGGGTGCCTTTTACAATATCCGCCCCGGGTGTCACCCATGCTAGCTACGCCACTGTGTATAAGTACAACATTATTGTCGTAATAGATTGAGAAGCTAACTCAAATTTTCTGTTGTCCCCTTTGCTAGTCCAATACATTGACATAGGGCACTAAATGCAAAAATAAGTTTGTAATCGTAAGAGTGTTTTTGCGATGCAAAAACAAATTAACAAACTTCCAATATTGTTCCACTACTTGTGAGTATGAGTATGATATACAATATTTCTTGCAATTTTAAACTGCGAGACGTACCACCAAATACATAGAATTCTTCTTACAAATTGCAAACTTTGCCTTATTCAAAGTTTCTTATTACTAGGTAAAAGTATATCCCAACTTAAGAGACAGACAAAGACAGATAAAGAATAACCTTACTAACGAAATTTCATATTTCATTACGAGGTTGCTTGCCGACCGTGTTTTTGCCAACTGTAATTGTCATTTATCTTTGATTATGTGCAACAAATCGAAAGTCAATCAGACCAACCGTTGAAGAGTTCCATCCATCGAAGACGGTCCAGGCCTGGCCATTAAAAGTCTGCTACCAAATTAAACAAAATTCCAGCTTAATTGATAACCAGTAACTGGATCACAGTTATCTAGTAAGACTTGTTTACAGACAACGGAACAGGTAAAAGTGAATAAAAGCTTGCAGGATACCGTCTCATTGATCTACCACCAACAATTCTAATGGCTCAATCAATCCCCACACAGCATGCACTGCTCCTAATGACTCAAACAAATGAACACACGCGGCTGCCGGAGCAGCAATGTATAGCAGCCATTCGATAAACGACGGCACCTGACCATCTCCACACAAAAGGACGTAACCACCGCGAGTTTCCCTAAGAGATACACCCTTTTAGGTCGGGGTGGTGTAATGGCCCGATATGTCCGAGTTAGAACATCGACGGGTATTTTTCTTTTGTTGTAATTTTGTAGATTACTCCGAGTATCGAGTGCTGGAGTGGAGCCAAGGATACTGTTTAATTTCGTTTATTGGTACGAGTGTAGGAACTATTGGTGCGAGAACACCGTTTTAACTGTTTTTAGGGTTTCGTACCCAGAGGGTAAAAAGGGACCCTATTACTGAAACTATAAAATAATAATGTTTAAGTTTAAGTATGGGGAACCCCCAAAATTTATTGTTCCATATTTTCTATTTTTGTGTAAAAATCTTAATTCTGTTCACAGAATACACCGTCTTAGCAAGTTTATACAGTCTCATGGTTTCGGAAAAAAGTGGCTTTTACATACGGACGGATAGACAGTTTTAGGTTTAAAGTTATACAGCAGAGATACCTATAGTACTGACAGGTTGCTAGCCTAAAGAACATCTTATTTTATCAATTTTATCACTGTCTTGTTACGACTTTTCTAGAAGGAATAGAGATGCGTAATTTTAAGCCAGACGACACCACGCAAATATTTTTTTACTTTACTGCATCAAATCCAATTTTGAATTCTATTTACTTTTACTTAGTTAACGTAATGGAGTGATATTTAAATGGAACTCCATTCCTGAAAACTGTAACAGAAACTGTACGCTGAAGCTCGGTTAAAATAAAGCTTTTAATTTTGAGTTCATCGTTATTTGCGAATCTTTGTAGTATTTGTTGATATTAAATAAAATTTTGTCATACAAAACGAGTTAGTGATAATGATTAATTTAATAGCCTTGTGGTATTGGGTTTAATAACACCTCTCCAATTTTCGACTTTTCAACTGGATGTCGAATTGTCGAATGTTGAGGCAGATCAGGAATTGATATAATTATAGTTACATTTAAACCAGAAAAATAACTGCTTTTTAGGGTTCCGTACCCAAAGGGTAAAAACGGGACCCTATTACTGAGGCTTCGCTGTCTGTCTGTCCGTCCGTCCGTCCG